>JAEIIG010033544.1:0-31959 GCA_018904695.1 Drosophila parvula | reverse complement strand
GAACCAATAACTATAATATTTTCTCATACTTATTTCACTCACATTTTAAACTATAAGAAATATTATATAGTATATAAATATATAAATAATTATAAGAAATAAACCGAAAGACATGATATTTTCTTAAGTTTTCAACATTTCACCTCAAAAAACGATCCCAATCTTAGCCCCACCTGACTTGATAGTATAATTATCTGATTATAAGCGAAAACAAGGAAGAGGACAGGGGGCACTCGAGGTGCAAAGTAAGTGATATGCAGTTCAAGCATTTGTTTTTATATTTGTGCTTTTTTGGTTTTCAGTTGTTATTATTGACATTTGCTGTAATATTTGCTCTACTGTTTTTGCTTTTTATTGTTATTTATTATTACTAGTTTTTTTTTTTTTGCTTTAGCTGCTGCTGCACTTTTTTTTTCCGCCTTCTCAACTTTGTTTTGTAATTGTTTTCGAGTGGCAGGTAAACACATGCGGCGGGGCGAGGCAGAGCATGTCAATTGCTTCTGCCAAAATCGCCAGACAGCGTCGTTGACGTCGGCCTGACGCCGCGCCACCACTTTGCATGGCTGGCTGTCGGTGCAATGGGGCGTATACGCAACGCGATGGAAGCGGAGGAGAGTGGAGCCAAAAACAGCGACAAGTGGGTGGAAAATGAAGCATGGAGAATGGGCTCTCAAATCAAATCAATTCAAGCTCAAACCCTATTCCATATTTTTACTCTGAATAAATAATTAGTTTTCCTTTTTTTTTCACTGGTATGAAAAATCACTATGTCTCATCATAAAGTGGCGCACGACAACACCTTTAAATCCTAACTACTAATTTGGCCAACAAATCGATAAAGTTGGCAAAGTCTTGTGCCCGACAAAAACTGCTCCTCAACGACCGGGTTCAGGCCCGACTCGGCCATATAAATTTAGATATAATCGTGTGCGCGTACGCACATCGGACTCCATGCTTATATGGCCCCACTGCGAGAGGGTGCGTGGCGAGAGGGGTGTGCGAGTGTGGCGGCGCAATTATAATCTTCGTACAGATATTCAACATGAATATTGCTTTTGATAAGCCGCCCGCCCCAGCCAGCCGCTTGTTTGCTCTTCTCGATTGCCTTTCTGCCAACAAACACACAGCAAAACAACACACACAACACACACACAGGGTGGCACTGTGACCATGGCCAGACACCCTGCTGCTGCTGCTGCTGCTGCTGCTGATGTGTGTGTGTTGCTATAGATATCGCTGAGCTGATTAGGCGACACTACAGTTTGTTGGGGTCAAGCTTTGACAGTTAATTCCCTGGACTGGGAATGTGCGATATCTCGAATAGCCAGTACTTGGCTATTCACTCAGACCAGCACTAATTAGTGATTACCATTACCTGACCTAGACATAGAAACCGAATGGAGGGGACTTGAAATGTACATATCTTATGGCTGGGGGTCAATTTATGGGCTGATCTCTCTGGCTGCTTACTATAGTATGTACATACAATTCCTATTTACTTCCTAGAATTACAAATATTTATTGCAAGAAAACTAAGCAAGTATTGAGAGGTATAAAAGGAAGTATAAGAAGGTATATCGGTATCAGATTTTGACTTGAATTTCCCATGTTTTGTAAGGAAAAACAATTGATTTGAAATCGATAACTAATCTTTGTTTTTCCAGCTTTATTTCGTGGAACTATTAGAAAATAAAGCTTACAGCTGGTTTAAATCCTATATTACCTAGTTTTTTGTATTAATTATACAAGTAACTGACAATCACATTAATATAATAGGTTTCATGAAGAATCAATTTGTATCTAGCTGAACTTCTCTTTATACATAGATATGTACCCAATTTTAAATAGTTCTGTAAGCATTTATCAATGGCAATCGAGGTCCCTCAGGGGATCTTATCATCTTATATATGTATGTACATATGTAACTCCCGGGCTAATCTATTTGTTATACCACAATGTTGCATCGTTCATCGTGACTCAATTTTTTAGGGGTTACTAGTGGGACAGATAAAACCAATAGAAAACTATTATTCACCCCATTGAAGGGCTATGATAATGCAAGCGCGATTGCATTACATTGTGAGCTGGCAATGTTTATAACTTTAGGTGGTAATCTTCCCAGAGATTAAATAGATTTGATTAGATTAGATTGCTTTATTTTTAGCCAAGGGTTTCGAAGATGTTTTTGTGAAATTCCTTAGATTTTATGAATGTTGGAAAACTTTTTTTTAGGTTACTTTGTTAAATTATAAAATTTTGTGTTTCAAAAACTTGTCAATCATTTTGACAACATAATTAATCGAGGTTTTTTTCAATAATTCAATTAGTTTTGAAAATTTTTATTTATTTTTAGAAGGCGTTTATCATTATCTTTAAACTCAAGAGAAACAAGTAGTTTTTAAAAGCTTTGTTATTTGTATTATTATAGGATTGCCACTTTTAAGAAAGCTATGGACCTAGCCTACAGAACTTTATTTTAATAATTCCCTTTTTTCCCAATTCCCTTATGCATTTACCGATTTAACGGGGCCTAAAAATCGTGTAGAATAAACATGAGATTATCACATTTGAGCCAGAGTTGCCACCTCTCCTGTGATACCGTTAGCTTTCCCTGGGCCCGCATAAATCAATCATGAAATATTTACGTCTAATGTTGGCAATAACAATAACAGCAATAATAACAATCAAATAAAAGAAGGGAGCAAAAGGCAAAGGCAAGAAAAAAATCAATTTCACTTACATGTTTTGCGCTGTTTCTTGTTTTTCTGCATGAAGCTTTCCGCTCGCGCTCTCTCTTCAGCTGCCCGGCCTCTCGCTTCCTCTCTCTCTGTTAGCGTTAGCAAGCTTGCCCTTGGCTCACGGTCTCTCCCACGCCCTCTCTCTCTCACTCGCACCGATTCGGTACCGTTTGTTTGGTTTTGGTCTGCTCTCTCGCTCGCCTTAGTGCGTCTCGCTCGCTCTGTCTGCTGGGGGCGGAGGATGCGGTGTTTTTGTTGAATTGGAAAATTATATATTTTGTATTACTTTGTTGTGCTTCGTTGATGTTGTTGTTGTTGTTGTTGATATCAGCATATGCAGTTTGCCATTCACTTTGTTATCTCTGCGCTTTTTCTTTGAGGTTCTTTGTACTTTGCATTTGCATTTGAGTGTTTGCAGGGAAACAAATTAAAANAAAAAAAAAAAAAAAAAAAAAAAAACCAACGAAACACAAATAACGGGATTATACTACGGTATATATTTGCAGTATTTTTTCAGTTCCTTGCGTTCTTTAAATTCAGCTCACTTGGCATTTTTCTGATATTTTAATAGTCAAACTCTCGCCTAAAAGCGACGGTAGTATTTTTTCGAACATCTTGCCATGTTTTCACACTTTGTTTTCCTTGTTTTGTTGGACGGGGAAGGCGGAGAATTGAGTTGATGTTACATTTTCGCGTTCATCTTTACGTTTTTTTTTTTTGTTTTGCTTCACTTGTAATTATATTTTGGTATATGTACATGTATATATTTATATTTCACTTTTAGTTGCTTCTCAATATCAATCAATATTTGTACAGCTGGAGGTATTTTGTTGTTGTATTTTGTTTCACTTCTGTTTAGTTGTTGCTGCTGCCTGCTATTGTGGTTGTTTTTGTTGTTCCATTTTATTCAGCTTCCAGCAAGTGTTCAGTGTTTTTTTTGTTGTTGCTAAAGAATAGAGAAGAGAAAAGGAAGAATATGAATAAGATGAAAAAGCGTCATGAAAAAAGAACCTCATTTTTCATTTGTTTCTTTTTTTTTTTTATTATTCTAGCCCATTCACACAAGTCCACTAAAAAAATTAAGCGCCTTTTGTAAAGGTTCTCTTTTTTTGCGTTTCACCAGAAGTTGAACATTTTCCAAATATAATTCTTAATTACTTTTAAATTACATTTGTCAAGGCTATATTTGGTTGTTGGCTTAGTTTTTTATTTTGTATTAACCATAATTTGGAAAAACCTTTTTTTTGCTGTCTTATTTAAAATACGAAAATACTAGAACAAAATACTAAACAAAAATTAATTAGTTTATTCTCCTTAAATTATACATGTATATTTCCCATTTAAAGGTTAATAACAACAAAATAATTGCATGTATATATTGCCTTTAAATAAAGTTAAGTGTATTTAGCATTTCGGTTAGACTTTTTTTTGTATTTTTGGTTCGTCTCGTTTTTATTATAGCTCGATCTGAGGATGTAACATTGTTGCTGTTGCTGGTGCTATTTGCGGTTTGTTTTTTTCGTTGCTAATTAAATGAATACTTTAATTTATATATTTGAATTTTTATTTCCCACTATAGCCGTCGATCGGATCTGCGCTGTCACCTGTTGCCTTTGTCGCCTTTGTTGCTCCCAGCAGCTGCTAAATGCTTCTTAAATTCTTTTTGTTTTAAACTTTTTGTTATCTCGTTGGCTTTGTGAAAACATATACACAATAATATAGTATAGATATAAACCGGTTAAAGCCGGCCCAAAATTTAGCACCCATTGGGGTGGAATTCGGGGCCCGGTGCGGGGTTTGGCGGGTTTCAAATTAAGGGAATTATTGAACCCGAGTTCAACCTCCAATGCCAACCGATGTTTTACTCGATTTTAATCATTTTCCATTTCAATGATTGTATTTGAATGGATATAGGACGCAAAAGCCCGCGATTTCAAGCTGAAATTGTGATTACCACAAGTTTTTTCTTTAAAATAATGGAAATTATAGGGAAAAATGTTAAGGAATAACTTCCCCTAAGGAATTTTTAATAAATTCCCCTTTTCTGGGAACAATTTGAAAGGATAAACATGCAAGTTATTATTAATATAACTGTGCAAAATATTATTTAACTTTTGGCTATATAATAACCCTATAATATCCGATCGATTTGAGAAAGTTACCATCTTAAATGGCCAGTTTCATCTACCTTTTCCCCCCACAAAGTGTGTGTACACAATATATACTATATACGATATATATTTATTTGTGCGCATTCAACTCAAGTGTTGCTTGGCAGTCTAAATCAAATATATACATACATATAAGAAGATAAACTTCGCTCCGCTTTTCCCCCTTCCTCGCACAAAACAGACACTCTGGTATTTGTATCGAAATTTCCCTGAAGCAAGGACATTAATGCGTAGCAGGGAGTGTGCACACGCACTCTCTGGCAGGAAGGTCCTGGGGCTACAGTGAATACAATTGCTTGGCTCCCAAAAAGCTGTATCTCTCTCTTATATTTTTGGAATATATTATAATAATATAAATAACGATTAACGTCCAAAAACCACCTTTTGTATTTGTTGTGAAATAACATAAATATTATTATTGTTGTTGACCTTCAAGTGGTTAACTAACCAGTTCTCGCACTTAATCTATAATTTAATAAACAAATCACTTGAAGTATGTTTGTATATTATTTTCTTTGCATAAAATATATAGTATTAATTTAATTTGAATTAATATTAATACAAATTAATAATGAAGGAAGTTCCTAAAGAGTTTAACCGCATAATAGATCCCTAAAAATGTCCTTTAACCTAAACTTTAATGGAAGAATAGCCCTCTATATGTTTCCCTAATTTCTTTCTTATTGGGGGCTCCACTGTGCCTTGGCGGCCCTTTTTGTTTGTCTCGCTTTTCGGGCGACACGGCACGCACTGCGAAAATCTTTGCTTACATTTTTCGGATGCCTTTTATTTGCGCTGCGGTTGACACACACGCACAACACCACCCACACCCACACACACACACAGCCACACCAGTCCAGTGCTAGTTCTGGATGTGGATCTGGATCTGGATCTCGGAGTCCGAGCCTGGGGCTGGTGGGTCAATCACCCGGCTGCGGGTCGTAATTGCAAAAATGACACACACACAGCGGCGGTTGAAAAATAAAAAATTAAAATGTAATATAAAGAACCTTTTCTCTCCGCGTTTTGCTTTTGCTCCTTATTTTTTTTTTGTATTATTTTTATTTCTTTTTATTTTTTGCACTCGCTTTATTTGCATTTCAGACGCGACGATGTAGGAGAAAACAAAAAAAAACACAACAGAAGAAAATAATAAAAAGCCGAAAAAAAGAAACAAAAATAAATTCAAGTGCTCGGGCAAAAAAAAAAGCAAAAAAAAAATGAGAACAGCACAAAAATTGGCGAGCAAAAAGGCAAAAAGCTATTTGCCAGACAACAACGACAACGAACCCTAGGGCCACAGCGGTGGCGGCGGGGCGGGTAGGAGTTACAGGGTGACGAGGGGGGGGGCTTGGGCTTGGGGGTGATGTATGGGATTATCAAAAAGAACAACGAATAAGAGAAACATAGAGAGAGAGAGAGAGAGAGGGAGAGTGGGAATGGGAAGGAGAACGAGACACCCCGCGCCAAGAAAGAGAGCGCACCGCGCCGCGCGGTAACAAAATAAATAAATTATATAATTTGCTTTGACGTTTGACGTACCCACCAAACCCCTCTCCAGCCCTCCCCCCTCCACTCATACTGCTCCTTTACGCGAGCTTGCGGTTTGTTTACATTTGCAATAGTTAAAGTTACATCGAACGGGGCGCGCGCTCTCTCTCTCTCGCCTCAGGTTAGATTAGGCTTGAACTGCGGGGCGTATACGCAATATTACGTATACGTATACGTCTCGCTGGGCGCCATTGTACGGCGATCATTTATAAATAGAGTAACAAAAAAAAAATAAAATAAAATGGAATGCCAGCTAATAGATCATTAAAGAGGATCATTTCGCCTCCAAAAAAATAACAAACAAAAAAAAAAACGAATAACAAGAGGCTGCAAAATTGTAAAAGAAACTTAATTCCGTTCTTAATGATTAAGCAGGAATTTCGGTGTTCTTTTGTAGCATTAAGTGAAACAATTGTCGCTGTAATCACACATCTTGCCGCACAGAAAAATATCTGTTAATACCATATTTCATTCGTAATCTGAACCCCAGTGCTGCTCTCTTCAAATTATTAAAAATATCTTTTCAAGTCTGGAAATGTTTCTTCTTTTTTTTTTTACTTTTATTGAATTGAACTTGACACCTGTTCAGAGGTATGCAATTACACAAAAGTTAAGAAAAAAGGTCTAAGCTTCAACGGCAAACATGTGAAAACAAGGCTGATAATATAATGCAGAGCAAAAAAAATATATTTACAAAAAAATACATACAAAAAAAGGTGTGTTTATGATTTAAATATATATATTTAATAAATTTGTAACCTTTATTTTGATTATTTATTTCATTTGAAATATCAACAGCTTAATAATAAATACTAAGTACAGAAATCTCACTGAAACTTGTATTAAAATTTGTATGAAATTAAAAATTTCAACAACACTTCTCCAACATACACCAACAACCTAATTCTTGATTCTAGATTTTGTTATCAACATTTTTGAATGATTCCAATACCTTACCTTCTACATTCTTTTGTAATTATATTCTTTTATAATTAAAAATTCATTTTTTTCTAGCTCAACACCAATCAGTTCTTAATAGTTTTAAATATAAATATAATAATTTGAAAGATTTTAAACAAAGCTAGCTTTCCCATAGATAAAGATTCCTTGGCATGAACAGGGATTTACGCGCCTTTACCAAAACACCAGAAAACAACAAACAAAAGGAAAGCAAAGCAAAGCAACAAACAAACAACAAGAATCACACGCAGACACACACACGCAAAAGCTTGCTCTTCCTTTATTCTTTCTTCTCGCTAGCTGCGTCTCTTTTCCCCGCGGCGAGTCTGTCTCAGTCACTGTCGCTGCCTCAGCTGCTGCTGCCTCTGCCGCCTCGACCTGGCCTAATGCTAACGCCGACAGCCACTGCGACGCGGACAGCGACGGCGACGTCGACATCGACATCAGGTGGTGGCTGGCAAAAAGTTGTCGCAAAAACCCAAAAATAGCTGAGCGAGAGAGCGAGAGACAGCGAGAGAGAAGCGAAGAAGAAACGAGGGGAAGGCAAGTGGAGAGCAGAGGAGAGCAGAGAAGGGGCGGGAAGAACGTGGTCGATGGAGCACGTTCTACAAAGATTTCCGAGTGCACTTTGCATAACATTCCATAACATAAGTAGTACTTATAATAATCATACTATATGAAAGCTGCACCTACTTGGGCAAGCAGAAACGGAAAACATAAATTCGTTTCAAGTTTCAGTAAATAAATATGAAAGCTAGAAGCTAATGCCAAAGATAAACAAAAAAAACTGAGATTATTATCATATTTATTAAGAAGAATTTAAAGACTAAATAAGAAGAAATAATCAAAATGTTTATATTTGAGCCTAAGTAATATCAATATTAACTTTTATACTAATAAATAATAACAAAAAAATGAATATAATACTGAAATATAAATATTTGAAGCTTCAACTTTAAATGCAATAATTAAAAACCAATTAAAATACTAAATTCTGGCATATTCCATTTATTAATTGCGACTCCAAGCCAATGGTGGAGTTTTTGTGGGAACAACAGGGCGTATGCGTGGTGCGTAGCCACAAAAGATTGCGCATACGCCAAGTGAACCGCAGAACTGAGTGGCGCTGATCTAAACGGAATTGATTTAATTAGCATAGCAGCCTAAGAT
Organism: Drosophila parvula; assembly: GCA_018904695.1. Classification (NCBI taxonomy): domain Eukaryota; kingdom Metazoa; phylum Arthropoda; class Insecta; order Diptera; family Drosophilidae; genus Drosophila; species Drosophila parvula. Next base: position 23,369 of record JAEIIG010033544.1, on the reverse strand, counting down.
GGCGTCAAGCTATCTCAACTGTGTGTGAGCTTCAGTCTCAGCTCCTCACCCCTCATCCCCTACACCCCCTACACCTCCCCTTACCCATGCGATCCAATCAGGCATGCTAAATTCGCCTCCAATTAAGATTCGATTTATCGATAAACTTGTGTTTTGGCAGTCCACATTTTTTGGCGGATCGGTCGGATCGTTGGATCGATTTGATTGCCCTTAATTTATGGTCCGATCGCTTTGCATGCCGCCAGCGAAGCAGTTCACTAAGCTGTTTCCTGCTTACAGCAATTACTATATATATTATATACATATATGTACATATATATATTGGCTAGAATTCCGGTATAATTAGTTAACCGATATTAACTACACTTTAATGGTATTTTTTGTCCATTTTTAATTGCTCAGAGGAGAAAGGAATGGCAGACGAGGGAAAGCGAGTATTATATTAGTTAAATAAAGATGTCTTTTAGTTATTTAAACATTATTAAATCAAAAAGAAGTCTTTTATTTTTATAAAGAAATATTTAATGCCGGAATAAGCTAGGTTTATAATGGTATTTGAAGGTTTTAAGGGAACCTCTTGGTAAATATATAAATTAAATTAAATACTGAAAGCTTAAGAAATAAATTAATAATAAATAATGCATTTGCAAGAGAGGAAAATTATTTTTTTGAAGCCTTTTAAAGGAAATTTTAATATAATTATCATTATATTTAAGATTGTTGTATTAAAAACTGAGCTTAGAAATTATTCCTTGAACAATTTCAATCTTTTCAACTTTATATTTAAGATTTTCCTAGTGGCACCTGTGTTTTTTAATAATTTCCAAAGCTTAAAAGTTTTCTTTTAAATTTAATAAGCAAATTCGCCATATTCAAGCTTCTTTGCTTCTTCCAGTCAACTTTCCCTTTGAAATTGTGGATAATTGTTAGAAAATCAAACATAAAAATCTGAGCATATACACATATGTATATACTTCATATATATATACATACATATATGTATATACATTTCAGTGGCATCAGTTTTCAGTTTTTTTTTCAGTTCTGTCAGCGATTTCCAATCTGTTTCATTTTTCGTTTATTGTTGTCTAGGTTGGCTTATCAATTTGCCGCTTACGGTACAAGTTCGGCTTTCCTTTTTTTCCGCAGCTTTCTGGCCCCGCAGCCCTGCTCCCCTCCCCCCGCAGCCAAAACCCCTTCTCCGCAACGGAGCTTTCGGCTCTCTTTTTCTGTCTGTGTCGCTCGCTCGCTCGCTCGGCTAGCCCGCTCGAAAATGCTCTCAGACGCGACGTCAGCAAAAATTTCATGTGAAGGCGACAAGAACAACAAATTATAAAATATATACACACACACACACACACACCCATGCCTGAGAAATATATATATATACTATATATGCATGTATAAGCGGGCCCAAATAAAAATATGAAACATTAAACAAAAAAGTAAGGAGGGAATATTTTCATATATATTTCTATTCATTAAAAAAGAGAAGGAATACAAAATACAAAACACACTCGCTTGGCGATTATTAAATTATTATACTACATATATTATTATACGGAATACAAGTGTACAATGTGTACAAGTGTGTGCGTACACAATTAACACAACATTCGAAACATTCTGGCGACGCAATTGAAATGCTAACATCAACATCATCGCAGCAGCTACGGCAACAATCTTTTCATTTTCTTCGTCGCCGAAATTAATTATCAAACATAAAACAAAACACAAACAGCAGCAGCAACAAAAACAACAACAACGAAAAAATGGTCAAAGTAACAGCCCAACACACAAGCAGCGAAAATAATAATACAAAAATAAGACACAAAAAAATATAAAAAAAAAACAACAACAACAACAAAATCATCGGCAACAGCAAAGAAAACCTTGAGAGCAACACACAAAAAACACACACACACACTTACGCACAACACAAAAACATAATAAAACCGAAAAATTGGAAAGAAAAAAAAAACAACAAACTTAAAGAGAAACAAAAAACCAAATACGCTTTTTTTTTTATTGATTCGGAACTCGGAACTGGTAGGTAAATCATTGAAAGTTTCTTGCCAAAAAACGTATGATGTTATGCTGGCTATTTGTATTTATGTATATTTATATTTACTTTTATTATTATTACTTATCATCATGCCCAGCCAAAGCTTATTTCAGCACCTTCTTCGCTTTACCTCTCTGCCGGTTCAAGGGTGAACCAACACGAACCCAAGCCGAACCCCAGCCGACCCGACTCGACCCATAAAATGCAGGCCATAACATCTGCACCTGATCCCTCTGATGGGGGGGGGGGGCCTTCATCCCACCAGCCGCAGAAATTAATAGCTACATATGTGTTATAGATACGCCAAGTGACCCATAAACCCTTTAAAATTCAACAAAATCAAACCGAAGAGAGCCCAGCTTCAAACTAAGACTGTAAAATTTATATTGTTTTCTTGTTCTTTATAAAAACCTCAATTTCCAGCCATAAAGCTTATCAAATACTTTTTTATATCACTTTAAAATAATCTAAAATGAAATTTAATAAATAAAATCAAGAAAGAAGTATGTAATTTACATATAGTAAGAAAAATATAGAACATCAGTGCAGTGTTTAGATTAGTAATCCACTCAAGACTTTGAGGAAGTTAAGAGTTGGAAGTTCGAGTAGTAAGTAAGAGTTTGAGAAATTTAACATAAGAGTCGTAGAAATGCCATAGCTTTATAAATAAGACACAAAATCTATCATCTGTATTTCGGTATTTAAAATCCTTAAAAAATGTTAAAGAAAATCTCTTCACGAGAATTATTTCTATACGATCTCTATTTCCCTATTATTCGTTGTTGGGTATTCCAAAGTCGTTAGATTCACGTTCTGGCTTGTATTTTTGTTGTTTCTTTCGTTTTCTGATACAAAACACAAAATAAAAAATTAAATAAACCGAAAAAAGAAACTGGAAATTCATTAATATGTTAATTTTTTTTTGTCTTGCCTCATTGATTGTGTCGGTGCGACTGTGTGTGGTGTGTTTAGAGGTTGTGTGTGGTGTATGTGAGTATATGGTGTTGCTGTGCGAGCGGTTATGTTGGCTAAGCAGATTTTCGGGGGATGACAAGCGGTCGCAGTGGGAATTTTGTGAATCGAATATTTCCTAAGCCAACTGAAAAGCGGCGACGACGGCATCGGGGCAGGTTCTCATGTTTCGATCACGCTGCACGAAGAAATCGGGAGGGAGCCCGAGAGAGATACAAGTCCAGAGATATACATATGTATATAGAAATGCGCGCGCGCGCAGCTGATGTTCAATTCACCAATACTTCACCAGCACACAGCTCCAAAACTACTCGAATTCTCCAACTTCAACATACACCAACACTACTCCAACTCAACTCCAACATACACCAACGCACCGATATTCGATTTCAGACTTTGTGGCTTATATTTTCGAGTGATACCATTAAGGTCAACGCAATCTACCTTCTTTTGTAATATATTTCTTCTCGGCCGCTTTGTTTCTCTCGTTGTTGTTGTTGTTGTTGTTGTTGTGGCTTTTGTTGTTATTTCACGTTTACACAAACACTGGCACACACCCGCAAAAAAATGAAAGAAAACCGCTGTGTGGAAGCAACGCGAGTTTGTTTGTTGCCTGCTTCCTAATTCGCCTTTCGCTCCTTTTTGTCGATGTTTTATGGGGCTTGGGGGGCACTGTTTGATATTCCAATTCCATTGGTTAGCGCGGCGCCATTTACGTTTCTCGAGCGTGTTCTTTGCATTTTAGCAGCGGACGACGACGACATCGACGACGACGGCGACGACGACGACGGAGGAACAAACGAAAAAGGCAGGCCAGCAGTTCCCGCTCCCGCTCCGGCTTCTGCTCCTCTCTCACTCAAATACAAAATAATAATAATAATAATAGTAATAGTTATAATAAATAAATCTAAAGCGAAACGCAGCGAAGTAGCGACGGCAATGCTAGTAGCGAGCGAACCAAGCGGACGGGACCCAAGCGAACGTCGCGACGCGTCCGTCCGAACCGCTACAGAAACAAAAATTAATTACATATATTGAAATCACAAACTAAACTAATCAGCCAGACCGACCGACCGCCGAAGAGCGGCGAGCGGAGACCGGAGAGTTGAGACCGGAGAGTGGAGAACAGCGCTGACGAGCAAATGGCACAAAAGCTTGTCCCAGCCAGAGAGAGAGAGAGAGCTTGCTCGGAGCAGTGCTGAGCGGAGCGGACTCCGCCGCACGGAGATAGAGCGACAGCCAGCCGCAACCTGCGTTGGAAAGCTGGCGAGACCTTGACTAAGGTTTCCGGCCGGGAAACCCTCGGCACGGCGTCGCTCACGCTCACCAGCAGCCCAGCTACCAACTACACTGTTCTTCACCAGTATACATATCTTGCTGGGCTCTAAGATTACAAATAATTAAACAACAAAACACAGTAATTGCTATGGATGGAAAATTACTTGAAAATGTAAACCAAATGTTATACAAATGACTATAACATGTGAATAAAATAAGCTAAGAATATTAAGTTGCACAATCTTAAGCGCGTATTATAATGATTTCAATAGCATAGCGATTTCAGCTTAACCTTAAATTAAGGATACCTTTTTTTTAAATTGAAATTAAAGAAAAAAGAAAATATAAAGCAAGTGGAAAATTATTTCCCTAATAAACTAAGGTGCTACATCTTGGTTTTTCTAATAAGGATTTTGTGTTTTCTTTATTTATCAAAGAAAATTAGTTCGTAGAGTTCTATTTTAAGAAAAAACACAAAGTTAAATTTATTTAAGATATTATTAATTACGGACAACATACAAACGTGCAGGGAATGTGGTCCCTTTTTTCTGGCAGTGAACTAACGCTGAGAGCCAGCTACTTGGCGCTTATTCGCTCTTTCCTCATTCTCTCTCTATCTCTGGGAGCTTTTTCTTGGAGCGGAGGCGCGACAGTTTGTCGCTGCTTAGTCTATGAACTTGACGCTGGCGTCTTACACAATGCTGCCTCTGCCTCTGTCTCAGTCTGCGTCGCTGCCTCTATCGACTCCACGGTCTCTTCCTCTTCTCTATAAAGCAACCCAACACAACACACAGCACATACATACACTCGAACACACTCGCACACACACACCACAAAGACCACACAAAAAAAAAAAAAAACACTCGACACTTAGGCGGAGATTGTTTTTTTTTTAGATTCTAGTTTTAAAGCTCGAAACTAACCTAGGAACTTGGGGGAAGTTAGGAACTGCAGCGTGAAAACTAGGCCTTGGACTCGACCAAGACTGAGCTGTGTCTCTGAGCGGAGGCGCCACTTGGCCAACGGGCCAACCAACCGCTTCCACTTCCAATTCCACGCAGCCACTGCAGCAACGGCCGATGCGGAGCGACAACGCGTCGTGGGACTTGGACAGATGCCGACCGACTGCGATGGCAACTGACGCGGATGAGGCCCGGTCCAAAGCCCACAAAAACAACCCAAGCAGTCGGTGCCAGCCCAGTGGCTCCTGTGCTCAGTGTGCTCAGCGCCAAGACAAACAGCAGCAGCAGCAGCAGCAGAAGCAGCGGCAGCAGTAGCAGCGGCAGCAGTAGCAGCGCCAGCAGCCAGGACGACGCACTCAGACAGCTTTTCACACTCAAGAGAAGCTTTTGCGCGTTCCACTCGACGCTGCTCTGCCCCCTTCCCCATTTTCCGGGTCCATTTCCCTTCCGAAAAGCAACAGTAGGGCACAGGAGTCGCAAGTGGTCGGGCAGACAGGGCGCATACGCAATATTTGAGCTGAGCGATAACTCTGCCACAATTGCGGGCACAACAATGTCTTAAAGGCTTCAAATCGAAACGTTTGCCCCCAAACAGGTGGCAAACGGGGCGCATACGCAATGTATTTCAGTTCAAGTTCACCAACAATACTCCAACACAACTCCAATATATACCAGCGCTATGATTTTCGATTTTAGACATTTTGGTTGATATTTTGTGATATTTTTTCTAGACATTCAGTTCACCAACAATACTCCAACATAAGGCAATCCCCTGATTTTCGATTTTACACTATGTAATTAATATATTTGATATATTCTATATTCAATAGACATAAATTGAATTGAATAATTGGGGTAAATCATGAAAATAGGATAAAAGCAATTATATAATATTATAATGGCCAGGGACCTTCTGTTATTTAAAAATCGAATGTCTTAGTCACCTTAGGAGTGTTATGTACATGGAAACCTATTAGATTTTTTATAATAATATATTATATATACATATATATAATTATTTTAATCTATTATATTTGTATTGTTTTATCTTTGAAATAAAACAATTAAAGAGCAGACCTCTTGAGTGATTATATTTTAAGTATGTTTATATTTATACAAACATAATAAAAGCCTTAACTTTCGGATAATGAGTATGTATACGATATTTTTTTTTTTTTTTTGCATCCTCTCTTGGCGCTACAATGTCCTCCCTAGGTGTATCTTGCAAAGCTGTGCTCTGCGGCGCCTTTTTTTTTTAGGTTTATGGGTTTTCTTTGGTTATCTTGCGATAACGCAATCAAAATAATAAACACAACACAAGGGGGACGCACGGGGAGGAGAATAATGGGATGGCGGAGATGGAGAAGGAGTATCAGACGGCTGGCGGCGTGGAACTAATCTCAGACATTCGATATGCGGCACTCGGAGTGATTCCCCGCGGAGCCACCAAGTGATAAAGTGGTGGAAATTTTTTATTGTTTAGCATAATCGAATGTTTGGCGAATATATTATATATTAAATCGGACACATTTTAATCGCGATCAAAGTGTGAAGATAGCTTGGCAGAAATTCTATTTCTTAATTAATAAATTCAATGTTAGCTCTCATTTTTTTAAGTTTACTTAGCTTAAGGATACTTTGCCCCTAGAATATACTTTTCAAGTATTTTAAAACTCAAATAAAAATGAAGAGGGAGAAATTATAAATAAAAGAAATCACGTACCTTCACAAATCATAATCAAAAAGGCAGGGAGTATACGGTATATGGCCTATGCTTAGGATCCTCGCAGCATATTCAGTTCCTCGGGCAGGGCATAGATGCGCAGCTGCTTCTCGGTCATCACGTCCTGCAGATGGTCCAGCTCCTGCGGCACATAAATGGCCCCGTCCATGTACAACGCCTTGTCCCAGGGACACTCGTCCAGGGCGGACATCAGGCAGTCTCTGCTCCGCTCAAAGCTGGTCCTGGTGTCAGAGAGGCAGCGCAGGTAACTGCGCCAGTAGAGCGAGTTGCGTCGCAGAATCTGATACTGGTTCGCCTCGATTTCCGAGCGGTTGGCATTACGCGGCAGGAAGGTCTCGAACATGCTGAGCACGCGATTGCGCACGGCGGCCTCCACATGGCTGCGTAGCTGCGGATGGCTCTGCTCTGGCCCGGCCGCCGTTGGTGTCGTCTGCTCCAGGATGCGGGCAAAGCGACAGCGGGCGGCAATGACCAGATGGAGCAGCGACAGGATGCCGGCCTGGGTGCGTATGAGGCGAGCGCGCAGCTTGTGCCACTGCATCGTACTGAAGGTGGCCCAGCGCTGCAGGAAGACCAGGTTGCGCGGGTATTCACGCAGACCCAAGTCCACCAGCTCGACAAGTTGCTGGTTGCCTGGCGGCCGGACAGGCTTAAGGGGCAGCCCCTCCTGTTCTGGCACCTGAGACGGCGGCAGTTGGACTAGCAGGAGCTGAAGTTCCAGGACCTGCTCACGCAGAAACCGCCTTCGGTCGCTGGTCTGGGTGGCCGCCAAGCTAAGCTGGTCCTTTAGCAACTTGGCGATCAGCGCAAGCGCCTCCGAGCTGCGATTCTGCAGGTGCAGGAACAGCAAGCGGGCACGCAATAGCACCAACAGCTTGTTGGACTGAAAGTATTCCTCCAGAGGCATCTCGTCCGGCTTTCCCTCCAGGGCTTGTATCTCCGCCAGCAACAGCTGCCCATCGTCCTGTGTGGTCTCGGAGGGCTTAAACTGCCCGAGGCAGATGCAGTTGAGTAGCTCCAATGCCTGGACGGGACGATTGCGGGAGATGAGCATTTCCGCGAAAACCAAGTAGGCATGCATGACTTCCGGAGAGGCGAGGGGTGCGCCCTCCTCATCCTGCATCTCAATCACGCTCCGCAATATGTTAAAGGCGCGACTGGGATCGTCGTCGCGCCCGAGAACCTCAAACTCGCACATGGCCAGCTCGGTGTAGAAGCGTGCAACGCGACGATTCTGCTCCAGACGCATCAAGCCACGGATTCGAGAGCGGGCCTCCTTGAGGAAGTCATTGGTCAGCTTGCCCGACAGCTTGTGCAGTATTAGCAGGAGTCGCTGGAAGCGCATCCACAGGACCACGAAGAGTCGACGCTTCGACTCCTCTCCGGCGTCCTGGAAGGCTTCGCTGCACTTGAGGAGCAGCGCGCCAATGGTGGCCGCATACAGATCGCTACCAATGCAGTGCGGCATGAAGCTGGGCGTGACACACATCTCCCGAGCCAGGTCCAGCATGGCGGCCGAAAAGTCCTCAGCATGGTGCTGGCCGTAGGCAAACGCATACGAGCTGCGATCCGCCAGGCCGGCGAACAGCCGCTCAATGGCCTCCGAGTCGCCCAGCTGGTCGATGCGCGTGCTCAGTCGCTCGGCCAGGCAGTCGGTGCGCACCAGGGGCAGCTTGGTCAGCTGAACAACAAGCAGTAGCAGCTGCAGTCGGTTACCCGGCGTCTTCATCGGGTAAATATAATGGCAGACATCGTCGCTGAAGACACAGCGCTGCGGATCCAGTCCACCCTCCACGACGTCCTCCGCCGAATGCCTCAGCTGGGGATACGGCAAGAAGTTGTACGCCTGACGCAGTCGCTCCACACGCGTCCAGATCTCCGGCAGTGGCATGCCCGACTGCAGAACCAGCTCCTCGAACTCGATCAGCGGTCGTTCGTCGTCGGCCCGCGCCTCCAGACAGTCCACCGCCAGGCCCGGGAAATTTAGCTCCAGGGCCAGGCGGAGCAGGGCGAAGACATGGTTATTATTCGCCGATTGACGCAGGAACAGGACACAGTTGTGGAAGAGATCCAGCATTATCTTGTCCGTGTCCACGGTGTCTAGGAGCCGGCTTGAGGTGTCCGTATGCCCCAGATGCATGCGCCGCATGCTCTCCTCGTAAATGCGCAGGACATCCGGCACATTGCAGCGCGCCATAGTGCCCTGAGTGGCCATGATCAGGCTACTCCACAGGCTGTAAACGAAGGGGCTCTTCTGCAGCATGGCCTCGATACGAACAGTCACCTGGGGACAGAAAGGAGTGAACGAGATGAGCTTAAGAGAGAGAGGGAAGAGATAGAGAGAGCTTACCTCGCTGGCCGGATAGACGGCGCTGGCCGTTTCCGTGTACAGCTGCAGCAGCCGCTCGTTGGAGGGATGGTAAGTCAGGGCCGTTTCCAGGGTCGCCAACTGATGCTCGGACACCGCCAGCCGATTCGCCTCGTCCAGATTCAGATCCAGCAGCCGGTGCAGCTGCAGCCAGTGGTCTAGGTGCTGCGGTTCCCGGTGGACAAGCAGCTTCATCTCCATGAGTTGGGCCTGCAGTCTGGCCATTTCCTCCCGCGGCATGTGTTTGCTCCCCGACGATTCCTTTGTGTAGCGTTGCAGCTTGGAGCGCTGCCGGAGTGCGGAGCGCCAGGGCGGCGCTTGGCTACTATCCTTGAGACGCCGCAGCCGGCACTTGTAGCGCGTTCGTGTGTACTGGCTCAAGGTGCTGCTCGTTTGCAGGCTCTTGTTGCTCTTCTTGTCCACGTAGAAGCTGTCCCAACGTGCATCGAATTCCAGCCATGGTACTGCCACGGCGGGGGGAGGCTCCTCCCCTTCAGAGTTGTTGGAGGAGGAGGAGGAGTCTTCGCTGACTGTACTCACGACATCCTTTCCAACGGTACCTACGTCTTTTTCATAGCTTTGGTTGCTCTGCCAATCGGCACTCGTAGCTGCTGCTGGTTCTGGTGTTTCTGCTGTTTGCTTGGCAGCCGCGGCTGCTAGCGGCTCTCCACCGCCATAGGCGGGAAAGAGAGACATTGTTCAAGTTCCCGTTAATCTAGTCTTTTGCAACTTTAGCGGCTTTTTTGTTGCTTTAAACAAACAAAACAGCTGAACCATCAAAATAATTTAGTCAGTGTGACCAGTGCTCCGAAGAACATAAAATACCAAAAGTCACACTCTCTACAAAAAAAACGCAATATAGACATTTGTATATTATTTACATATAAATTACACTTTTTAAATATATATTTACCTTAATTTAAAAATCTAAATTAATATTTTAATGGGGCTATTAGGCATGCTTAGATCATGGGCATATTTTGCACATTCCTGAGCTAGTAGCTGGAATCACTGCATATTGATCTCATCAAAGACCGCGGTCAGCTTAAGATCTCTTTGCAGGGGTTGCGTTCCGGATGAACCCCTCCCAGTCGGTGATTTGCCTCGCGACCTTGTTTTGCTCTATCTGGATTCTTTTTATCTGGGAAATTGTCACCTTGTTGCCAAATGACAATTTACTGTGTGTAGTCAGTTGTGTTTGGCCACCGCTGTGAGTGGCATAGCATTTGTGAGTAGCTACGACTGTAAAAGCCCCCTGAACAAGTGCCGCGAGATTCGAAACTGGAACTTTTCCAGCTTTCAGCCGACTCTCCACTTGCCACCTTTTGGAGATTTTTCAGTTGAGTTGCAAACCACCGGAAACATTTTAAATATTCGGTCGCTTTCCACACTCTTTGTGGATTTCCCGCCAAAGACACCCTCAAACATACAAAAAAAAACCGAAAAAACGAACCCAATACGAAGTTGTACGAATTGTGGCACCCAAAATACCCCATATACATGCAACACACACCCACACACACACACACGCACACAGCACGCATGCAAAATGCGCTGTGTTTACAATGTTTCCGCTGCTGGGTTGACCCATTAAAATCGAATTATAAACGTTATACGGAGAACGATCGGTCTGAAAATCGCTGGAACTAGGTATAATAGGCGAACGTGCGGAAGTCGATAAAGGCATCCCCTGAAAGAGCCACTGGCATTGCCCGATGGCCCCCTTTCAGCGATTATTTTGGCAAAGCGAAAAGCTGCAGTTTTCGACAGAAAAATCCCTGTCCTTTTGTGGCTCTTCGAATATGATTTCGGAATATTTCGGACATTTTGAACAATGCAAGCGGTTTGGCGGCCATTCATAATGTCCTTTCCTGCAAGCGAGCGCCATGTAAACTTCCTTTTGGGCTACGCATAATGCGAAATGTTTTTTTGGGGAAAGTGGGGCTTGGAAAATTCAGTGAAAAACAGCTCCCTGGATTCCGGGAACTCCTCTTCATTATTTTTTCCAACTAAGGCTTTCCATGGAAGGCAGCAATTTGAAGGATTTTTGACTTCGCTCACTTTGCTGTTCATTTTAAAAACGTATTAAGTGGAATTCGCTTGGAAAATACAGCAGGAAAACTTTCGTATGGTTTTAAGATCTTAAATAATCTCGATATTTATATTATTAAATATAATAGAATGCAAGCTTGATTTAATTTTATGAAATATATTTGATTTTCCGATTTGGTAATTTTTTTTAATGGAAGTACATTTATTTAAAATACTTATTAAGGAATCTAGTAGGATATATTTATCACGACAATGTATATATTACTTTAATACAATATATTTAGTTAAAAACCAAGCAAAAGAGGTCCCTGTTATCCTCAAATCTAAAAACTTCTTTACCTTCAAATGATGATATGTCCTTATTCGTACATACTCGTATATGGTTCTTTTTTCGCCTGAATATGTTGCCCGGGAATATCGGGGAATATATCAGGGAATAATGCTTAATGTCAATCGATTTGCAGCTTAAGCTTTATGCACATTTTGATAGCGTTTTCAGGGGAGCAGCCTCCCCCACTGATGTCTCGCCGTGATTTCAGCTAGACCTTTACCGCTTTTTCACGGGAGTTTCCTTTCTCCATTCCCTCTTCATCTTCTTCGCTTTTTTTTTTCTTTGCACACTTCATTTTTTTCTCTTTCTTATTTTTTTTTAGCATCTCAAAGACGCTGTAAAATGCGCTCGTTTACACCTCAAGTGGCAATCATTTGCCATCGCCCCCAGTGACGTTATCGTGGGAGTTTCCTTAGCATTTTCCCAACCAACCCCCGCGTCAGCCACGGCCTCAGCCCCAATCTCCGTAACCCCCCCCCGCCCGTCGTATTTACCCTGCCGCTAATCACCAGCTGTGGGAATGTTCTGAGAAAAGGAGAGAGCGAGACCGAGAAGCGTTGACTGCTGCTGTTGTTGATGATGATGAAGTGCCAGCAATGTGACAGTTACAGGATGAGACAGAGACAGAGACAGCGAAGGCAGAAGGCAGAAGGGACAGGGAGAAGGGAGAAGCACATATGAAACAGCAGGGCTCGGAAAAATAGGAGTTTTTATATTAAAAGCTTAGCTTGGAATACTATAAAAGCGTAATCATAATTTATTTAATTATTAAAAGTAAAGGAAAAGTTTAATACGATATATTGGAAAAATTATGTAAATGCTATTTTTTTGCCAACAGCTGTATAAGCCCCCCCCACACACACACACACACACACTTATTCCACATTTGTAATAATGGGTAAACAACAAGAACAACAATGGCTATGTGACAATGACAAGGCAAATAGCGAGAAAAACTTCACAAATGTCAGCTGGCGGTTGTCTTCTCATAATTTTCCACCCTCGCTGGCTCCCCGCTTGGAAAATTGAACAGTAATTACTTTAGGCTTTTTACTCCCTCAGCGGAAAAGAATGAAAAGCATGGAAGAATTATTTAAAAACTGCCATTTAAATATGAAAACAAATCAGAGGGGGAGAGTCTGGACATTAAAGCCTCAGACGTCGGCTACAAAAGTTGCTAACGGCAACTCCTACTTGTATATATTTTATGTCTAGAATATGCACACTGACGGAAATTAAAGTAACACAAAACTGACGAAATATAAAGCCTCAAGTTGACATTTTTAATTATTTAGGAGCTCTAAATACACGAAATAGGTCAAAAATCATGTAAGAAATTATCATTACATAGAAGGGCATTATTTCGCTATATATATTTACATCCTTAAGGACCCTCAACTGTATTTCTGCCTGTGTATGGGCTGTGTATGTATCGCTTTATATTTACAGCTACTAAACTGTAATCGGGGCCACACACCGGAAGTTGAAATGACTTGAAAATTTATTGCATTTGCAGCAGCACAGCGTCAACAATGTTGGTGCTGCTGCTGATGTTGTCGCTGCTGCTGATGTTGCTGCTGCTGCTGCTGCTGCTGATGTTGCTGCTGCTGTGCATTCAGCAGGCTAACGCTTGGCTGGCTCTGGTGTTGCCATCGCCATCGCATCGCCATCGTCAACGAAACGGAAGTGGCGCGGCAGTCAATTGGGAAGACAGGCCAGGACATGGCCGGTGGCACATTCTAGGGGGCTGGGCGGCTGAGGGGCTGGGGGGTCGGAATGACTGGGGTTTGCAGAGCCGGCGATTGCAAAATTGAATAAGCCCACAGAACCCGATCCCTCGAGCTGAAACTGAAGCGCAACGGAGCAAAGCAGCCGGAACAGGAACTCCACCAACTCCAGCACTGCCCAAAAAAAAAAACATAGTATTACTTAGGAACTAAGAAAAGAACTTGAAAACAAACCTAAAAGCAATTTATATTCAGTTAAATTCAACTGAAATAAATTATTATAGGTGATTATTTTTAATTTAAACTTTAAATAGGCAAAAAGTCCATATTAAAGTGCATAAATTGCAATATTTATGTTAAGAACTATTAGAAAAGCCAAAGAAATGTATACAAAAGTTGTAAGTATAGGAAAATTTTTAAAGCAATTAATTATAATCTACAAATATGCATTTAAATTAACTAAAAAAGGACTGTAACATATTTTTTATTATGTTTCAAGAAGAAAAATAAATATTCCATATGTTAAATTTATTCAAAGCTTTAAAAATTCATAAATGGAGTGCTAAACGATATACAAAATTATATTAATGTGTTTAAAACAATAAGAAAACCGTATATTAACTATTTTTAGGGTATATCTTGATGGGAAAAATTTATTAAGAGCATCTATGTAAAGGAAATTATGAAGATTTACTTCACAATTTATTTGGTTATAATAAACAACTCGACAAATTAGTTATCAGTCATATTTTCTTTATTAAACTTGCATTTTTTTTGCCAGTGCATGAGGTGCAATTCCCAAACTCATCCTTAATCCGGTCGACACGAATTTACGGCGATTTTGCCGTCACTGGCAGGACATTTTTCGCCAGGCATTTTGCAGGAATTGGCTGCTGCTGCTCTCCGGGCCAAATGTCTCAAGCCGTGGCTGTCAGGGAATCCGAGACCGAGCGAGTGAGTGAGTGAGTGAGTGAGTGAGTGCATCCGTCCTGCGAGCAGTTTACTGCTCATAAAAATCCATTAAATTATTCAAATTGCATAGGAAAAACAGTTCTCCGAATATTTTCGGCGATGATGTCGACACACAAGCGGAGATTTCCCAGTCTACGCCAGGACACAGGATGCAGGTTGCCTTGGCCAGGTTTTGTGTTTGATTTCAAGCCATTTCTCTTGCTAGTCTCTTCTTTTTTTTTTTTTTTTTGGTTTTTTTGTATTTGTTTTTTTTTAAAGGTATTTTTCCGCGTTGGCTGCTTAAAATAAAAGACAGCCGGCGGTTGCAGCTGAAGCTGCAGCGGTGGAGGAGGCTGTGCCCAGTCAGGCATGGTTCAGCCTCAAAAACAACAGTGGCGGGAGGAGGAGGAGCCCACACATCCCAGTACATCCACTTGACTGCCAGCCTGGGCCCCCGCCACATCAGTTTCAGTTGCAGCTTCAAGCTCAGACCCGAGAACCTAGAATCTACAGGCACACGGAGGAAAAATCCTGGCTACTGGCCAGGATATACACATAATACATATAAAAATATAAGTATAAATATAGTAATTAGTGAAATTAAAAAATATATATACATTTCGCAGCTTTAAATTTGAATTTAATTTAAATTTAAGGTGTAAGCCAGTCACTTAGTTGGACGGCAACTAAGCCAGATCCGACGACCAGGCCAGAGACCAGAATAGCGCAGGTCAGGAGCTGGCAGGATGCGGCTGGGTTAAGTTGCTTTCGAGGGGCAGACCAAGGGAGGCAGCTGCGGGAGGAGCCATCGGTTCCACACTAAAATGTAGGCGGCGAGATGCTGGTCCTGGCTTCGCTTCACATATGGCGGAAAATGTGGGGGAAAATGTGCAAAAAGCAGGGTAGGTTTTGGATTTTTAGAAAATGGAAAGCTATATATTACTACATAGGGAGTGTAGAAATAGAGACCGATACATAAATCGATGTATAAATGTATCGATATGTGCGATTAATCGATTATCAATGCTGGAAATATATCCGCTAAAAAGAAGAAAATCAAATAAAATCTTAAGGATATTTTTGTTTGATAATATCAATATATATAAACATGGAATGCAACATTTTTCGATATTTACAGAGACAGCTTAGCTCCGGATTCAGACCCACTGTGCCAGGTGGTGTGCCCTGAGTGTGTGTGCGCTGCTGCTCTGTGTGTGCGCTTGGCATTCTATTCACAGTCTGGTTAGCCCAGCGGCATATCTAATTATTTGCCCACAGAGTCATCAGCAAAACGCTGCCGCCCGCAATCCGCCATTTCGTCCTCCGGCTCCTGCTCCTGCTCCTGCTGCCGCCGTTCCCCGCCCTTTGTGTGCAGTCTGTGCCTCATTATGCTGGAAAATATAGAAAACGAATTTTGTAGTTTGCCAGCCAGCCAGCCAGCCAGTAAGCACACACACAGTATTTCATAATTTTTATTTTTATTTTTAGTTTAGCTTAGTAATTACATATTTGCACTGTTATTACCTGTGCAACGTCGTCCTTTTTGGGTCCTTTATATAGATGTGGTGGAGGCGGCGCCCTCTGCATTACATAATTACGCGAATGTGAATATAAAAGTGCGTAATGGCTGCGGGGCACACACATATGATGGCTTTCAAGGGCAGAAACCAGAATCAGAAGCGTGGCAAAGGTGGAAAACCATCAGCCCCAAGGGGGTGGCACATGTAGCTAGGCTGGGGGGCCCGTGGATACGAGCCAGTCCTCTCGTCAGGATTAGCCAGCCAGGAGGAGAGTGGAACAGCGCCTGAGCCGCGGAACAGATACGCTGCGAAAAAAGCCAGATGGCAGACACGAAACAGGGTTTTTTGAAAAGTCAAAGTTTAAGTCGGATTTGAGGTGGACTTAAATTCGTTTATTTAATGGCAGAAATGTGTACTTGTGTGTGCTGCTTAAAAGGGATTCCCCTGGAAACATATTAAACAAAAAAAAAAGAGGAGAAGCAATCAAAACCCTTGAGTTTGCCAGTGCACAGCAGGACATGTGATGCCCAATATTAACCTGGGCCGGAATTCGGTGCTGCAATTGCTACAACGTCGATAAAAGAGCAATCTAACTGCTGCCCGGAGCAACGCTTCGGATTCGATTCGTTCCCGTTCTCGTCCCTGTAAAAGAAGGGCAACACACACACGGCATTTGAAAGGCCCAACCGAATCGTCAATTTCAATGTTTCCGGGGGAGAAGGGAGCTGCCGCCACTGTTGGACACTGGTGGGTCAGTGGTCCTGCTTCTAGTCCTGTCAACGGTCCATCGCTGCCGTTGCCGTCCTTGTTGTTTGGCTTGTGACACGTGGATTGCCGAGAGATTTCGCTGCTTGTTAGCTGTTTGCATTCCTGTGTTTTTTGCCCTGTCGCACTCGTTAAACATTCGTTGGCCATTCCCTTTCCACTGGCTTGCCCCTCTTACATTTTTGCCAGGATTATCAGTGTTAAAGTCAGTTGTAGGCCTTGTACAAGACCAAGGCTGTTAATGGTCCTGGGATTTTATGTTAACAGAAACAGTCTGAAATTAAATATGATTTCTTTAAAGAAAATAAATTTAAGAGGATTTAAATTGAAAAGAAAGCAGCTGAGAATATTGCAAAGACTTTATTTTATTTAAATCAAATACGATTTCTTGGAAACATTTATATTTTAAGGGTTTAACAGCTAGCAGCTGCTGTTTTATTATTTTAATTTCTTTAAGAAACCTGGGTATTAGTTCAGACTATTGTATTTATGTTTTAGCAGATAAATTTATACTGAAAAATAAATTATTATAAACAAATACATCCTTGTTTTAATAGAAATAATTATTTAGCTAACTAAAACAATGGCTGGACATGGGATTTTGCTTTTTCCAAATGTATTTACACATTCATTTCGGTTTCTGCAGCCAATTAAATATTTAAGGTGTCAGAGCTTTGACTTTAATCCATTTGTGTATTTGAAAACGTATTAATAAATGCATATTATTTACTGTGTTTGCAGATAGAATTACATGCAAAATGGACAAAAGTGTCATTCAGGCAATGCATTTATCAGTCGTCGACTGGGGAATGACCTGAATTCTCACCCCAAATTGTTTGTTGTTTCAATTATATTACAATTAGGTTAAATAAACATATTTTTGGATGTGCTTACACATTAATTTATAATATATTCTTTAATATATAGAGAGCTAAGATATCCCCATATATTTTCTGTTTTTCCTATGACATTCGAAGGACTTTCCCTGGCTCAATTGTCCAGTGTCAGCTGTAATTAATAGCGAGTTGTTGCGAATGCAATAAATAATCGATACACACTTAATACCGTTTTCCTTTTTTTCCTCTTTGTTTTTTTTGGATGCCTTGACTCGATTTTAATTAATTTTTTATGAACTCTGCGTGTGCGTTTGTTAGTTGTAAATATCCGCCAGTGCCGCTATTTTCCTGTTTTTCCTGTTTTCCCTGCTGCTGCTGCTGCTGCTGTCGTCTTCCTTTGTTGGAGGGAAAAATACAAAAAGGAGCACAAAAGCAGCCGAATGATGAATGACTGCCAAATGAACATGTTTGAGTGGAAAGTCGGCAGAGATGAGCCCGGAGAGATAGAGTCGGAAATGTACAATATAATCGAAGCGATTTCGTTCGAGGCAATCTCCCAGCACAGAAGCTGCAAGAGTTGTGCGTCGCAAAAGGGGTATTTCAACTTGAGCTGCATTCCACAGTGCGTATGCGTTATAAGCTCATTTGTATGCCATTCAATTAAGGGTCCTGTGAGTGCTGTAATTCTATATTCACACTTCAGGGTCTTCAAGTTCATATTCAGCTTGAAGGATGCGGCAAAAACATGAGTTTTAAATATACATTTTAAAGCGAAAATATATATATTAATGCAAAATTCATAAGAACCTTTATTTATTATTTTATCCTAGCTCCAGCAAATGTTCCAACACATTATTAAATATAATTTAAGAAGCATATACATCTTTTTGGGTATATTAATCCTCCCAATCTTAACAATTTGGAGTCCCCACTGTATCTGATTATTGATGGCAACAGCCGCTCCACTGACAGCCAAACGAAGGCAACACAAAGAAGCAACATTCGGGTTACCTGTACCAGGATTAGGCATCTGTCTCAGTCTCATCATCAGTCCACCTACCCATCCTGGCAACCTCAGATCCCTGTCTCCACCTCCGTCTTCGTCTCTGTCTCTGTAGATGCCTCATCTTCCAGCTGTCATTCGTTCACTCACTCACCGAGAATTGATGGCATTTGCCAAAAATACTGATGACACGCACACACACACACTGGCAAGCTGGCACGCACACACAAGCGACGGATAGAACTTTTGTTGCATACTTAGTAGGGCAGGACAATGCGCCACTGATTGAATTGCATGTAAATTAACTTGCTGATCCGATTAGGGCCGAGACGATGGGGCCAACAACAGAAATAATATATCCAATCCAGAGCGAACTATTTACACGGAGAGAAAATCATTGTTGGAGTTCATTAAACATGTTGTGCTATTTGACTTTAATATATTTATATATATTATATATTATATGATTTACCGAGCTTATCGTTAGCTAGTTCATTGGTGAATTTATTGGTGACTTCAGAAAATTCACTTATTGGTGAGTTCATTTATTGGAGAACCCTTTAGTTACTTTCAATTCAATCATTAATTCATTAAGGATTCATTAAGGTTCATTCAGAGTTCATTGGAGGAGTTATTGGTGAATATAAGTTGGTGAATTGGTGATGCTTTCCCAGGTGAACTCTTTAGTAAATTGTAATTGATTACCAATTAATTCAATAATCTTTTATTGTATTGTTTAGCACAGATTGTTAAATTCTTTCGTTGGTGTACTCTTCAGCGATTTTACATTAACTAAAGAATTATTTATTGTGTTCACCCTTGGGTTCACCCTTGTTGTTGAAAACAGGTTGGTGAGTTCATCGATTCATGAGTTCCTTCGTTGATTAACTTATCAACAAATTATCAATAAACGTTAATTGATTTATTTATATAATATAATGAATTTGTTTATTAACATTCATTACCGGGGAGATAATTGGTGAATTGATTGGTGAAAAATCTGTGCCATGTGTTAATTAATTATGTTAACCCATTAAGCCGTGCCTACTCATTCCTAATATCACTTTGATGTTAAAAATAAGCAAGGATATACCCATTTTGGGTGTGGAAATAGCTTACATTGTTGCAATAGTTTTCTCACCGTGTTCTCAGGGCTAAAAAACCGCATGAACTGCGCCAGCAGGTAAATGGCGAACGAACTTGCACACTGGCGCAGATACGCATGAAGAAGCTAAGTACACACACACACACACACACCACACACACCACACACACATATACAACACACAACACCCACACTCATGGCCACCGCCTCGGGCAATTTCATTTGCTGCTGAGCTCTCACACAATTGAAATTTTTGTTGCATACTTTCGAGCAATTTGTTTGCAACTCAAGCCGGCCGAACACACACAAAAAACAGACGGGGGAAAATCCATCCATCCCACTTGCCTCCTTACTGAAATCTCCCACAGTTTCCACACAGCTACCATTCCATCCTGTTTCTGCTGCTAAAACTCGGTCTCTTCTATCCACCGAAAAACTTGGACTCGATTTATTTTGATGCACTTTTTATTTTCTGGCAGGGATTTTTTCTCTTCCTTTTTTGTTTTTTTTTGTGTTCTCGAGGAAGCATAAGGGAAAATGGGGGCGGAGGGAGTGGATTTGATGGTCGACCGAGGGATTGGAAAAAACTTGTGCATACTTTTCGTGGCATATTTTCATTTTGCCCCTTGTTCGTTATGAAAGCGGAGCTTGGTTCAAAGAGCTGCGACCACAATTTGGCTCTATCCACCAACTGCCATTCACCCTTCAGCTACTTTCTCTCTCTCTGCATATATATATATATATATTATATATATGTATATATTGGGGGGCTATCTCTTGACCAGCACCCGAAAAGAAAAGCAGGAAAAACTGTAGACGAACTTATTTATTTTCATACTTAGAGCTTTGGTTTCGGCTTTGGTTTGGTCGTTTTTTTTTTTTCCTTTGCTGTTCTTTTTCGCTTTTTCCCTTTGAGGATCTGCGCGTTTTTCGCGAAAATAAAACAGAAACAGACGGGAAAATATTTAATTAAAAACAAGCCAACAAAAAGAACTTCTGCGAGCAGTTGCTCATTTCTCTTAATAAAATCATTGAAGGGTCGGCCGAGGGAGGACGATGGGATGTACGAAGAAATCGATGGGGAGTGTCACATACAATATTATTTATGCACATAACAATGATGCAAGGGCTCGGCAGCTGGTTCATTAACATAATCGCCAATTCATAATCTGCCAGGGCCTGGGAGGGAAAATAATAACCGACTTGAGGGTGGCAGAGAGAAGACATTACGACGACTTTTGCCTTTGCCAAAAATTTAATGAAATGTGTCGCCTTTTTTGGGGAGGCCTTTCCCTTGGCATCCCAGGTCTGGAGGCTGCTCCCATTTCATTTCCAATCCCCCACACACACTCTCACATTTGATATTTGTCTCCGGAAAAGTCGTTTCATCTGGCACTCGAATTCCAGGACTCGAATTCAAGGCGAAAAATTGTGGTTTTATAAAACCGTAACTTGAGGCGAGTTCCAATACAGAAATCGATATTAAAGCGCTGCGATATACGTAGTATGTGCGATAAATCGATATTTTGTTTGATATATCGAACCAAAAAAACGAAAGGAACTTGTTTAAGATATGTTTTTCCTATGTTTCGATAACGTTTGAACGGTAAAGTTGATTTATTTTGATGATTTTTGACTTATTAAACTTTAGACATATTTATATTTTAAAGTTAAATAATATATATTTCTATTATTTAAATATTGATATATCAAAACATAAGATATTTTCGATATGATAATGAGCGCGATATTTTTTCGATATCTTATATGGGACTATCGATACACATTTCGAGGCCTACCTACTTGGCACTAAATTATATTAAAATAAATCATTGTCAGTCCCAAGTATAAAGATTCTTCTTACTACAAAAATAACATATTTTTAATATTAATAAATAAATGTAAGATTTGTTCTTAATATAGTTCAGTTTTTAACTAAATTTCTGTTTAAGAAAAATGTTTTAAAATCCTTAAATAAACATAAACAGCTTCTTCGAATTCCCGAGTAAGCATTCCCAACTGTTTTATAACGAAATCTTTCTGTTATTTTGTGATTTCAAGAGCGTCTCTTATGCCACCACCCTTAAAATCAATTGGGGAAAAAGGGGAAGAGGTGGGAGGGAGAGGAAGACACTTCTTTTTATATATGGATTAATGCTGGTAAGCGACGCATTCGGGATTACCTTCAGCTGTCGTCCTTCCGTATCATTTGAGCCACTCCAATGGCTTATTCCCGCTCCACACGATTCGGTGTGGTTTTTCCCAGGGTTTTCCACCTTCTCCTTTGAACTCCGGCTGCATCAATTATACAGATTGCGTATATATATCTATAGTATATATACTGGGGAGAGGACGTGCGATGTGGTATAGTAACAGTTAGCCCCAGGATAGTCGCATAATCAGTGCCAAATGCTCTGGACACGGCACAGATGCGACAAACACTGGGACAAACTCATGAAATTCATGAAGAGGCGTCTCCCCTCCTTGGCTTACGGTACATTTAAGCCCCGGCCCCCGGCCCAATCTGCCATTTTCCGGGCCGGGGGAAAACTTGTCCCGATTTTCACACTTCACGCAGGCAAAGGCAAATATATGTATAAACCGGAGCCAAATGAGATGGAATTGTTTTGCTCGGACACTTTCATGGCTTGATTTTCATTTTGTAGTTAACAAATTCATAAAACGAATTCCTTTTCCATGTTTTCATCTGGCTGACCGCACCAAACTCATTTCCAAGTCAGAAATTACAATGCCAAAAACCAAAAACCGAAACAACAACAACAAAAAAAAAAAAACAAGCAAAACACAAGTGAAAGTGAAGGGGTGAACACAAAGGAGGGAGTTAAAAAATAGGCACCCAAAAAAAAAAAAGGAGGGAAAAATACGGAAAATCAACAGGGGTGCCCTCCTCCCACCCCCCAACAAAATATTATGCAGGTTTTATCCCATTTTTACCCGCCCCAAAAATGGTTTAGCCAAACAAACAACACACGCAAAAAGCTGGCAGAAAGGAGGCAACAAGAAGGCCAAAAAGGAAGACAAACAAAAAACGGTGACAGCGGTGATAACATACACACTCCAAACAAACAACCAAAAAAAAAAATAAAAATAAATAAAAAACAGGAGGAAAAAATGAGAGGAAAACCTGGCCGAAAAAAAAAGCGGAACAAAGCATTCAGAATTTGAGGAACAATGTGGTGGATTTTTTCATGTTTTTATTTTCGGTTGGCAGAAGGCGTGAAGGAATCAAACGGATATATAAACACGTTGAATGCTCTCTCACGATTATTCCCTGTTTCGGGATACTGATTCAAATTGACTTGATTCAATCATCGCATTCAAATCGAATCAATATCGAATCAATATCGAATCAAATCGAGCACACAGTTCCATCCGTGTTATTCGCAACCAAAATGCAATTAGTTTTGCTTGGGTTTAGTGTCGGGATTGATTAAAAAATTATTACAAATGGGTATTTTTTAAGGAATTAAAGTCATTTTTTTAATATTAACAACAAAGACAGGCAATAGTTTTGCTTAAAGATAGTTTAGAGATGTCTAAAAACGGATGGAAACCAAAATAAAAATATTAGAGACATCTAAGGAATAGTTTAGACTTTTTAAAAATGGTTTTATTTGATTAAATAAACTGCTGCATAGGAGATTTTTATATTTAATACACAATATTCTT
>JAEIIG010033543.1:0-21476 GCA_018904695.1 Drosophila parvula | reverse complement strand
CCTTCCGCCTAGCACGCGGTGTTGACTTTATTAAAGTCCCCGCTCGGGCTCGTAAAAGTGGTTGCCTGAATAAATTTTTAAGCTGCCAGCCGGGGGAACGGGCAGTAAGCAGTTTGCCCCGATGTTGTATAGGTGGATATTATCAATTTTTAACTACTCAGGAATTCCGGGACGTGCGAGGACCGCTCCTCCTTGTTGTCAAGCTGTCCCACAACTATTATCCGCCTGAAAGCGCAATTATGGCTGGCCATAAAGTTTGGCCCCATGTCCGGCCATACTTTACACAGGCTGGGGCCGGGGCTGAGTGTCTTGAGGGGAGATGTTGGATGTTGCTTATGCAAAAGACTGTCCAAGCCCCGAACCTCGTTTCGGTTCATCCGAGGACTTGGCAATGGACTTTGGCAATTAGGGAGCAGTTTGGTCGGACCGCAAATCACAAACTGACACCGAAAATGTTCTGAGTTCAGAGAGAGACTCCCCAACCACTGCCAGTGCACTGGCCATACCATTCATCTTACAGCTCACTCTACTTGCCAGGAGCGGGTCAAAGAATGTTTTCCCAGGGCGTTGAAAAATATATGAAGTACATATTTGAGACTTGTAAGGAATACAACGTTTAAGTATGTTTTTTATAACTGATAACTGCATTTAAAATAAAGACTAAGTAGTCAGTAATATTTTAAGTTGATGTTACATTTTAGTTGAAGCTTTAGCCACCTGAGTCCACCACTGCTCTCGATATCCTCCAACCCCAACACCTATTGTATTGGTCTGCAACGTTTAGCTATCATAAAATATTTATGAAACACACTGGCAACGAGGCCAGTTGTTCCTTGGTCTCTCACTTGGCCTTCTAGATATGCAAAGCTTGAGTTTGCTAGTAAAAAGAGCATTTTTTGTTTCTAGTGAGCATTTTGCCCCAGGGACAACTAAGTCAGCAAGCGAATTATCTGGGTTTTGTAAGACCTTGGACAACAGATTGTTTAATATTTTATTATGATTTCAATGTGGCTTTTGAGATCCATTTAAGCCTTCACCCAACCCTAACTTTATTTTAATTATTATATAAAAAGAACAAACGAATTGTATTTTATTTGAAGAGCTTATACCCAAAGAATTCATTTTAATTCTAACCTCTTTATGTATACTTTGTCAACAAATTAAATGAACTTAAGGTTTAAGTTTTCATTTTATTATTTTTAAAAAATCCTCTTAGCTAACACAACTTTATACAAATTTTGGTAAATATTTATAAGCCAAAATAAATTCGAAATTTTAATTATCAAATCCTTTTTCGATTCCCATCAGTGTCTACTAGATTCCAAATAAATTTCAAAGAAAGGATCATATAAACTCTACTGGCACTTATGTATATCATGAACACGGTCGTGTGATCTTTTAAATTATTTGTTCCCTAATCTTGATAATAAAAACCTACATAGTAGAGGAATATTTTTTGTCCGATTAATACCTTTTGTGCCATGGCTAGATGTTTTTGGCACGGCCGTTGATCTGGCAAATCGAGAACTGGGCCAAGTGTGTGCGAAGCTGGGCTGGCAAAGCTGCCAAAGGACACGGCAAAGGGACGATGATTCTGTGGCTCCAACACCGATATCCAGGCACACAGATACTCGACAAGAGAAATTTGCATTGAAATGGCAAGCGAGGCAAAAGAGTTGACAGGCAGCAAAAAGCAGTTGGCAGTCGGGCAGTCAGCCAACCAGATCCATTGTCATATTAACTACGTGCCGAGCGACCCGTACCGCCCTGCCAGTCCCCTTAGCGCCACCCCTTTTGCGACAGGGCCGCCTCTCAATGCCTTTCAACTTATTCATGTCCATTTTGGCGTGAATTTGTTTTCGAGTACAGCTTTTTTTGCCCCGCTTTTATTATACTCTTTGTTGTCCAGCCATTGTGCTGACCAAATGGCTGACTGTTGTCTAAAAGCGGGCCAACAGGGGTTTTTTTCGCACCGGGGGTGGGGCTAACAGGTTGGGCGGACTGTCGCCTGTTTATTGTGGTACATTTTTCATCGTCAAGTGCACTGCCTGGCAGTCATAACTCAAAGTCCACCTTAATGGTTTCCACTTGTACAAACAGCATTTATTTTCCAACAGATTTTCGCCCATATAGCACACGGCCGGGGTGGCCGGGGGGTGGAGCGGGAACAGATGTTCTCTGTGCGAACAGGAGGCCATTTAGTTAGCCATTGTTTACTTTAAGTGACCGCCGCTGCTCGAAGCAACTTGAAATGACGATCCTGGGGACAGGAACAGGACTCAATGACCCGGACTAACGATGCCTACGGGCCCTGAAATCAGTCGAAAAGTTTAACATACTTTAAATATTTCACACTTGGCTGTACACTTTGGAAATTATCTTAGGTTATCCAGATATTATGATGAGGTTATGAGGCTTATGCAATCACTTTGTATTAAGCTTTTAAGACAAGCCATTTACTTAACATACTTTAGATATAGAAATTAGTTCAGAGAGTTAGTTAATAACTTGTTATTTATATAAATGTTAGAATCAAGCATTTAAAAAGGTTTACATTTTATGCAAAAAATATGTAAGCTAGCAGCTAGACTTTATGTTACCCAGTATCCAAAGCTTAGAGTTAAAAAAGGCTTGGATGCACATATTAACTAACTTCATTTTCCATTTACTTAAAAAATAAACCAAATATTAAATCTAGTAATATTTAAAAATGAAAAAAATGTATTTGGAGCGTTTTAGACGGGACTCGAACCTGTGTCTGTCGCGGTAAGAGACGCGACTAACCAGCTGAGCTAACTGTGAGTGCAAGAGA
Organism: Drosophila parvula; assembly: GCA_018904695.1. NCBI lineage: Eukaryota > Metazoa > Arthropoda > Insecta > Diptera > Drosophilidae > Drosophila > Drosophila parvula. Next base: position 18,664 of record JAEIIG010033543.1, on the reverse strand, counting down.
GATAAGTAGAAGGTTGCAACTAACATATATTGCTTAATAACTCCTTCGATTAACACCCAATCTCAAGACAAGTTTAGCAAATAGGTTCGTTTTATTTTATATATGTTTTATTATGTATTTATTTACATTATTTTCAGGCATATACAAATTATTTGAAAAGTACTACTTTTAACACAATGATCCCTATCTGTGCAATAATAAATTAAACCTGTATCGAGAACATAAATTAAGCACACTTTTATCAATCTCCAACGATATATGTATAGTATACCGAAACCTTTTAGAGAAATAATTAAGCTCGCTGACCTACATATCTTGATTAAAAAATCCTGGCAGGTCACCATCCAGACTTTAAGAATTGAGCTTATCAACTCAATACCGGGAAAGACTACCGCTTCTGCTCCACCGGATGCATTCAATCCATCTGGGCTTAAATCCAAGACAACTACAATGCTGCAATTACAACAATTACAGCCGGGCCAAAAGACATCGAGAATCTTGGCTAACGAGCTGCTCGCATTTCAAGCCAGCTCGCAGCCCGTTAATTAACAAAGCAACAATAATCACAAACAGTGGGGCGGGGAAAGCGCAAATTAAATGAAATTTAATCAAAAACGTAAATCTAGCTAAGTTACTGCGCGACGGGAGTGGCGTCGACTGTCTGCCAGCCGGAATGACACAATACACAAACAACACAGCAGAAGTCGCGAGGGGGATGAACCAGGGAGCTGGAGGGATGATTAGATGGAGACCAGCCCGAGAGCCGGAGAGCTGAAGAACTGAAGAGCCGGAGGACCAGACGTAGAGGCGCCAAGGAATGCGGACCCTTGAGCTGTCCATCCGTGCACGGGGTCAGGAGCTCGGGGATGGCATCCGAGGGGATGGAATCAGTGCTGCCAGCATTGGACTGCAAAAAGTGGCCACGTAAAGCATTCAAAAGCAGTGGTGCTTCTACCAGTGGTGCCTCTGTGAATATAACAACATCGCTTACAGTTTAAAAAATAAGATTAAAATACAAAAAGTCTTAAACAGTTAGTACGTTTTTTAAATTCTGAGGCCCACTTCCATAATTTCTGGTTACGGCTAACTCGCATCTGAAATTTATTTAGAACTTATTATCTAGTGTCACCTTGTCAGTTTATCGATTAATAACATTTTTACTTCACGTTGTGAAACTGTCGTATATTATGCATTATAAATATTTAATTTCACTCTAGTTCCAATCGTAATTCCTGTGAAATTATTTAAATAAAAAACTTCTACACATAATTAAGCAAAGTAACTTAGTATATTTGTTATTTAAAATACCCCGTTTCGGCTATAAATAAACAGCTAAATAGGCAACATTGGCTACTATGGCCGCTATTTGTTCCTCCAGAGTGCCTGTGTCTCGGACGCTTCTTCTTGTCTAGCCGGCCTTTGACTTTTGTTTGCGCCTAAAATGTTGCGACGTAAATTTAATTATAACGTTTACTTACTGTCTTGCTGTGGGCGCACTGACCCCACGCCCCGCCGCAGTTTTCAACCCCCTTCTTCTCTCATTAGCGCCAAGGGAGGAAAAACTGCGACCTGCCACCTGCCTGTGGTGGAAAATGTGCTACTGATTCGTCTTTTGGGGCCTCTCTGCTCGGGGATTGATTTATGTCACTGTCATAAAAAGGAACTGCTCACATAGTAATTAACAATGGGTCGAAAGAGAAAAATATCGATCCAGTTTTTATAAGGTAGACAATTTTTTAAAGTGTTCTTATATAATATCATATAATATATAAGTATATTTTTCATCTACTTATACTTATTACTTAACTACAAATATTATCGATAATATTAAATATTATAATTATAAAATTACTAAGCTAAGACATTTCTTGGGCACAGTTCGATATATAAAAATTATCGTTTTATCGGCCTTTGCGTGAAATACTGATACAGTATTGATGTATTGATATTTCTGGCATCCCTAATAAGTACCAAAGTTTGTAGATTGTTGTAGTTTGTTCTGTAAATATCTGATTGTTGTAACTTGATAACTAACATACAACGTTTTCTATTATACAACAATCATAGATTTACTTTTTGTATATACAAATTTTGTCATATCAGGAGTAATTAAATAAATTCTTTGAAAACAATCTTCTGATCACTGTAATCACATTGAGAATGTAATGTGCAAAAATGTTGTCAATTAGTTTCCTCGTGTGTCCTTGGTTGTTTGGCTTGGCAACACATTTTCCAGTACTAATTGAGCAACAATTATTTACTGACAACGCTCGCCGCAGCCGCAGTAAATGCATCAACCGCTGTCCATTGTGCCCCAGTGTAACTGCTACGGTTTACGGCCATTGTGGGAGTAGCTTTGTCCTTTGAATATCTACTGCGACAACAGTTTCAGTTACATTTAATAAATGCGGAAATTCAGCTCGTGAAAGGCGAGGGAATAAATGAATCCTATTACGGATGCAGAAGTGAGCTGGAGCAAATAATGCGACTGCTGTGGGCAGTAAAGATTGCTGAAGCCGCAGTAGTGGTCAACTAAGTCCTAAATAAATAAGATAAGCCGAAGGGAAAGAGGTGAAAAAGCCACAGTCGAACCTCTGCAAATTGCCTTGTGGAGATAAAGATATACTTAATTCCACTACTAGTAGTTGGGATTATCTTCCAAGACAATTGAAATGGAGTCGAAGTGGGTATTAGTTTATTCTTTCTTTTATTTAGGGCAGAAGCTATCACTTCTGTACATCTATTTACTACATTAGTCACAATAAACATAGAATTGAAATACAACATTTTTATATTTTAAATAAATTTATGTTTAATCACCTAATTCATGAAATGCTTCATATTTGGTGAGTCCTTAGATATCTTTATCTAAGCGGATATACATCACAGGCACTTTATTAAAAATAAAATGGTAAACATCCTTAAAAGAAGATGGTTTTATTATAATTAATTTAAATGCTTGCCAGTTTGCCTGTACGGCGACTGAACATTTTATGTATTGCTGAATACATATAATGAATATTGAATTCGTTTAAGAGACAAAAAAGAACTAATCAATATGTTTGCATTGAAAATAATTGTATTTATTTACGGTTTATCCCGCTGGCAACGAATGCAAATGCTTACTAATACTTGAACTCGGCAGAATTTTTTGAAAAACAAACAGAAAGGGAAAAACCGAAAAACATTTTCATATATTCATGTCATAATTCTGTCCGTCCTGAGCCGCTATTAAATGCCATAAACTCTTTTTCGTTTTCATATTTGCTTTTCATGCGCGTGCCAAAATAATGCGAAACGAAAACACAACTCAAACCGACCGTGTGGACACATGTGCGTGTTTGTTTGTTCGCCTGTTTGTTTGGGAAATACGCTGATGAAAAACAAACACTCGACCAATTGGCATCGCAATCTCGCCAGAAGCGATTTCCGGCTGACAACTTCGCCGAATGGAACAACGGACATCCGCTGGGGCTGCGAACGGTGCACGCCTATGTCCTCGTCTACGACATGGGCAATTTGGAAACATTTCAGGTGAGTGCCTCCCCGACTTTCCGACTTCTCGCCGACCGATCGTGACAAATGCCGCCGATTTAATTTTCAGTACTGCCGCTCGATGAGAGATCAAATCTTGGACAGTTTCAGTCATCGTGATTTTAGCATAATTGTGGTCGGCAATAAATTTGACAATGTGACTGAGGCACAGGCCAACTCGCAGGTGAGTGACGAACAACTAATTAATTAATAATAATATATATTTACCCCTTCTTCACGCAAGCAATTCGCTTGCTAAAGACTACCTAATATTGTTGGTTGAATTTACTGCAAATAACAGGAAAAGTTATGTAATAACAACTCACAATCCAAAGTGAAAGGGCTTCAAATAATAATATATATTTGGGTACCACTGTAAACTTTCCCTGTTCTTAGAATATCTTTACTTTATCTATAAATGGACGTTAATTGTAGTAAATGGTAAAGTGTAATGCAACAATTTGACAGTATGGTCAACCCTGGTTCTGTAGTAATACAATAATTTTAGAGTAATTCATAAAGAAATTATTATTGTCGGGGCCACCTTTAGTTCATTTCAAAACCAGGTGGGAACTATAAGCCAGTGGTGGCCAATCGCATACACTGACACGTTAAATGTTTGTGTGTAAGATGACATACGATCGCTTACACTGTCAGTATGAACAGAGCCCAGGCAGAGAAACTTGCTGACTCACGTGTCTGTCTGACGCCCGCCACTGCTCCAAAGACATAAACAAGCGACAATAAATGTATTTGCACTGCAGTTAACTATTGACGAAGTCCTCGAAATAATAACAAAACCATACACATACTCGTACACTGAGAATAAAGTCACAGAATCCAGCTAAAAAATACGTGCACCACGATTGTAGTGTAAATGAACTGTAGTTCATAGATTCAACCAACAATAAGTTTTGCTGTGTTTTAATTACACATTTTATCTTTAAGTTGTAAGAATTCTATACAAATTACCTAATATATGACATTATTTGTAATAGTACAAGCTATAAAAGTTGAACTTTGCGAACGTAATATAAAAATAAACAAAAATATTACACAGAAACTTATTATATTAATATAATAAGCATATATAATATTAAGCAGTAACTATGCTTAATATTTGCTACATATTCGTTTTTTTATGATCTACATGGTGGCATTTTGTGCTCTCCATGAAAACCATCCCCCTTTGTATTTAATTGCTTACTTAAAAAAAAAAACGTGAAATCAAGATGTTCTTATATAACAAATGATTCAGAAAAAGAAACGAACAAAAAATGCCCCACTTAAGAGGCAAATAGCGAGAACCTTGGCTATTCACAGTGCGCTTGAGTTATTTGTTTCCAGCAGATTTTGCACTCAATATTGAATCCTTTCTCTTATCGCACATGCACACATCCCGACGTCGTCCTGGCAGGAGCTCAAGGATATTTCCACGCTGGTGCGCAAACATTGGCGGTGCGGCTACGTCGAGTGCTCGGCGCAGTGAGTAATCAATACGACCATCTGTCATGCGATATTTGTGCTCGGCGACGACTAACTGGGGGTTTCTTTTCGGGGTATCCTTTAGATACAACTACAAAATCGGCGACGTATTCCGTGAGCTGATGGGCTGCACCAGTACAGGAGGAGGAGCTGGCGGCGGCGGCGGCGGCGGAGGAGGTATGACCGCGAGCAGTATCCTGGCTGGCACTGAGTACTCACAATCAACTAGGAATAAAGGACGCTGTACAATACTTTAGCAAATGTTGCATAAGTTTTTTAAGCAAACGTTCTGATCTGGCGCATTATACCCGAGTGAATTCGTTAACAGCAGCAGCTGGCAGCGGCCAGCGGGCAGTGGCAGGGTGCACGGTGGCGTATACGCAATCTCCTTCGGCGGTGGCGTATACGCAATCTCCCTGGCGGAGACACACCAACGACATTGTAGCCCCTTGCCAACGCTTGCAGATGCATATTTTAGCATATATTTTTAGTGGCCACACTCCGCATTCCCCAATCCCCCCGCCTGCGTCCGAGCTCCCCTTCTACTCCCCCCTCACCCCCTCCTACCGCTTTTGTTTGCCATTATTACAACATTTTGCTGGCTGCCTTTATGGGCGCTCTTTGCTGCGCTCATTTAAATGGCAATGGGGCTGCCGAACGAAGGATACGCATGGCCAGCGGCCACGGCTTCCCCGGTCCGAGATCCAGATCCCGACATCCTTGCTGACAACTTTAGTGCGTCCGCATTTGCAATTCAATGCCCGTGCGCCGGCAGGAAGTGCAGCTGCCATGAATATGCGGCAATATCCCCGGAGTGCCGAGCAACAATTGCCAGTGCACGGCAAAGTTTGATTTTGTATCGTTATTGTCGTTATCGTTGCGGTTATTATTTCTGTCGTGGAACGTAAATAGGCAATTAATCCCACCATAATTTACAATACATTTTATGTACGAACGAATAACCTTGTTATCGAAACAAACCAAGAGCGTATAAGTACTAAGTAGTTAACCTAAGCTATACACGTATATGTAAACATACTTTAACGTTGTGATCATTTCAAGAATTAGTTCTTAAGCCAACCAAACAAGATGTCAGTTAATGCCAATGTCAAGTCTCCGAAACCGGAACCAAAACCAAAACGTACGTAATTTTAGGAGAAGTTAATAAATAGCCTTAGGTGCGAGTATCCGGGCGGGCAAATTGTTGCGGGGATCGACCCAAGGCCCTGGAATCAAAGTGTTACAATCATGTCCCATTAAAGTGCAGCCACTACAGTGAACTTGAACATTATTTAAGAGTTAAAACCAGAGTATTAATGGGAGAGAATAAAAGTGCAGGGCTCTTTACACGGCGCTCGATTTGCATAGAATACAATAACACGTCATAAAGTCAATAATCAAAACAATTGCCATAACTTCAGTTAATAATATTTGGAATACTGAATAGTTTGAAACGATTTTAAAATGTCTCGGCGTGTAAGGAGCCGTGATCATGACGCCTTAAGACACCACAAGCAAATATTTCGTAGTAGACCTACCACTAAAGTAAGATTAACAATTGGATTGAAGCGCACAAGAACCGACGACGATTGTGTTATTATTTTTAGTGATAGTGCCATAACCGACGACATAATCGATCTCGAAATCGTTAGGCAGCAGCAGCGTTTGTGTAGCGTAGTGTAGTGATATCAAACCGATCTAGCCGATCGATTAATTAGCTAGGCAATGGCAATGTGTCGCCCTACTGCTCTATCCGCTGGACACCGCCATCGTAATTAATCTCAGTTTCCACAGAGCACATGCCACACCGATCTCTTTCTTTACCTCAAGGAAACCACTCAAACTACTCAACAGAAAAGCAATCAAGGCTGACTTTGTACATAGAGATTTCAAAAGAAGAACTTTGCGAAAATGCTATGGAAACCGACTTTTACAGCAATATAAGTAAGCTCTAACTGATATTCAAGGTAGATAACTGGGCGCACTGCCAAAAAAAATTGGTTCCACTCCCAGTTGAGTGCTCGGCTAAGATTCTAGAAAAACTAAGCTCAAAAACGAAATTTGAAAGAATTTTTTAAAGTTATTTCAAGGGTAGCCAAAATACAACAAATAATAACAAGTAATTAACTAAATATTTGTGGCTTTGATAAAGGACATATACCATTCAAGATTAAAGATAAATAACAGCCTAGGTGGCTTATTTGTTGAAGCGGCCAAAATTACAGCCATTACTACACCCTATCTCTCTAGCATTATCTTTGATTGGAATCCGTCTCTTCAGCAAATAAGCAACTGAAGAGCACTAACATCAACATATTTATATAACACATACCTATATACATATACATACATATATATATATATACACATATAAATCTAACGATAATTGCCTTTGGTTCGAGTTTTTGTCTTTGATTTTCAACATTTACGGATTCGTCAAAATGGCTGTTAATTTTTGGGAAATAATAAAAACGCTAAATGCAAACCGTTGAAAGGAATTAAATGAAAGCAAAAACAAAACAAAATAAGTGCAACAAGCGAAATTGTTGAATTATTTATATTTAAGCAACGCGTTGCCTGCGACAGTTCGAAGCGAGAGATGATTAAATAAGTGTAGCAATATACCAATTAAAATCTCATCTTTAACGTATGTATTAACGAATCAAAAGCTTCAGCCGCTTGTTGTTTGTTCAAAGCATTCAAAGTACGTATGTAAGTAGCCCTAAGTAAAAGCTGCTACATTTAGATAAGTATTGCAAAGGCGCGTCATGTCATCATGTGACGTAAATGATCTCTGTTATTTTTTTGTAATAAACGGCAAGACGCGAGCCAGGGAAATGTAGAGACAAATTGTTAATTGGATAGAAGCTAACCACAGAATAGCAAGAGAATCGCACCGAACCTAAATGTTAAGCAATCGAATAACGAAATGTCGGCCGGAAACGGATGCTAACAAATTGTACTTAGTGTAGAATGCACTGCAGAGAGGCATACATACATAAGTACGACGAGTATTCGACGACAAACAACCGTTAGAAAAGTAGAGAACGTTTTTGAAAAATGCGCAACAGACGTAAATAAAAACCAAATAAAGTGATATAAAAAAGCAGAAATTTCGTATATTTCATTATTGGGCAAAGCTTCTATGCAGAGAGAATTGAAATTAAGGAAGACGCAGAAACTTTTCATTTTTTAAATCTCACTCAATTTATAATTATCTTTGTGTTTTCATTATTAAAACAACCGTGCTCACACCTATGCACTCAGCAAGAAATTTGAGTGAGCTCGTCACAAGATAAGCATTTCGCTATACACAAACAATTTTGCGCTTTGATTACGTTGTATCATATAAAAATATATTTCAAAACTATTTGTTATAAAATTGTTGGGGGAAAAATTTTATGATTACGTCATCAGAGAGATGGGGTTGCATTCAATGATTACTCTTGATTATATAGGGGGGGGAGGGAGTCAAAAATCATCAAAACGTGATTACGTAATGTATGCATATACAACCACTATGCGACTTCACTCTCTTTTTTAAGTTTCTGATTGAATTGTGGTCTATTCCTTGATGTTCGGTAAAATTGGTAACTCAGCTGAAGTTTTCTCACTTGCTTGTTCTCACTTGTAGCTTTCCTACATTTTTGAAAACATTTTACCCGTATTTTAATATTAAAAGAATTTAGTTTTTAGAGAAGTTAGTTAAGAGATTTAACCAAACAGTTTTAAGGTTGGTGAAAAAGCAGTCTTAAATTAAATTTAGCGCCTTACCCGAATTTCATAGCACCGGCCACGAAGTGGCGTCAGCTGGCATTTTATTTGTAGCGCCCAGGGCGCTTACTCACAGCCCTTATCTCGTTTGGCAATCAGAAAACATTTCCATGTCTATTTTTAAGCTTTTTTATTTTTCTCTCTTATCGGCTATTAACTAAAAACAAACTCTCGTATTAATTGGTTGGCTATATGGGTAGAAACAAACTAGGACAAACAATTTTGGGCATCGAAGATCATAAACTTAGGCTAACGACTGTTGTGGGAGTACATCTTTGTATATATGTATGGTTCCTAACGTTAAGTCTTATAAACAAAAGGACATTTTGTTGTTGCTAATTTGCGACACGCAAGAGTTTAAAATGTGAACGTAATACAAACTTATCGAGTCTAATAAATGATCCGTCGACTGGTCGGGATCGCGGTCAGCGGACGATGAGGCATAGCCAGGTGAGGATGATGGTTGGTAAAACATAAGCGGTAGCTGGGAGATGGGACACGTTTGGTAAATGACTTACAAGCGAAATGCTAACTGATGACTGTCCACGGTCTATCACTGATGCGGCTCGCTAGAGCTGCTGAAGGTGCGGCTACGACTCAGACGCCTGGCCCTCTCGGCCAGCACCGCATGCTCACTGCGTCCGTCCGCCAAATGGTGCGGCAGCTGCAGGATGTCCTGTAGTTGGCTCTTCAGCTGCTTGGTCTGCGGCCGCTGCTCCGGTTCGGCGCATAGCATCTGCTGGAGCAGATCGTACTGCTCCGGATACTTGACGGCAAAGTCCTCGGGGTATTGGCCGTCACGCAACTTTCGCAGCGTCTTGATCCGCTCCATTTCGGTACAAAAGTACACGTGCAGCTCGAAAAAGATGAGGCCCAGTGAGTAGATATCCACCTTGTAATCGTAGTGTCGGCCCAGCAGCTGCTCCGGCGACATGTACAGGTGCGTGCCCACCTGCTGGGTATGGCGGGCACAGGAGGGCAGGCCACTCTGATCTCCACACTTGGCCACCAGGTTCGGAATGTCGCCCATGTCGGTGACCAGGCCAAAGTCCCCGATCTTGATCTGTCCGTCCTGCGAGAAGAAGATATTGCTCGGCTTGAGGTCACGATGAATGAGCCCCTTGAGGTGCACATAGTCAACGGCGTCCACGATCTGGTGAAAGATGTCAGCGATATGAGCTGCCCTAGCCTCAGTTCGGTTGTCCCTTAGCCAGTCGCGCAGACTCTCCTTGCGGCACAGTTGCATCTGGATGTAGAGATACACTTTGCTGGGCTTTGCAGGTAAAACTCCGTTCTGGATGGTGGCACTCGGTGGCGTCGCATGGCTGCCGTTGTTATTGTTGTGGTTCTGGGCCAGAGCGAGGGTGAGCGGCTTCCTTCGGGGCCTGTTATCATCGTCCGCCTCGTCGCTCCCATTGCTTTTGCTGCGAACAGATTCGATTTGAAAGGAATTGGACACCAGTTGGTGCTGTGAGTAGTTAATGTTCTTCAGATCGAACGAGGCCGAATGGATGTCAATGGACACGGAACTGCGATGGTTCCGCTTCTTCTCGTCCTTCTCCTCCTCTTCATCTTCATCTTCATCATCATCTTCATCTTCTTCATCGTCATTCTCGCCTGCCCTCAAAGCCGCCGACTGCGACTCGCTGCGGAATTCAATGAGCGAGTCCTCCTCATCATCATCGTCGTACTCCTCCCTGATGTTCCTAAGCGCTGGCTCTCCGTGTCCGTGGAAATCATGGCTGCAGACAGTGCTGTTCGCGGCATCCGATACCCAAGAGATGAGTTGCTGGTGTCGCCTCTCCTGCAGTTGGTCCGCAAACGAGGGCAGTGTGCTCTCGTCCGGCGTCTCGATCTGAATGGAGGTGGACAGCTCGTGGGCCACCAGCTTACGATCCTCCTCTTCCTGCCACCCAGTGGGCGGTGTTTCGGTCCAGGACTGAAAGTAAATAATCGGATAAGCATTACAATGAGAACAAGTAAGAGAGTTACAGTTACCCATTACAAAAATTGGTGTTAGCTATTTAAAAGACAAGTGTGTGCTTCTTTTGGCATGTTACATACGTTATCCGTTGGCACTAAGCTTTAATAACCTAGTAGCCTATGGGTACCGTGTAGAACTGCAAAAACATCAATGTTTAATGCCGATATATTGATGCTTACATATAAAAAACATTAAAAAGTTCGATACTTTTCCAGCTCTACATAGTACCGGGAATTATGATGATGAACCTCCCCTTTACTTACATGGAAATACCGCACGATATTGTGGTGCTCGCAGCTGGCGAGTGTACGGGCTTCGCGGAGCACTCTTTGTCTGGAGGACTCCTTGTTAGGCAGCGTGATGCGCTTGATGGCATACCTGTTCTCGTCCAGCTTGTTCTTGGCCTCGAACACCACACCGAAGCCGCCGCGTCCGAGGCACTGCATCAGGTCAAAGTCGGTCTGGAAGCGCGACGTGTAATGCTCGCCCGAGTGCGAGGTGGACTCTGAAATGGTGCGATTGGGTGGGAAGCTAAAGCGATTGCCTGGACGCTGCATTGGGACCACGGGACCAAGGAGAGCCTGTGTGGAGGCTTCGGTGGCCTCGATGGCAGTTTGCACTGGGACATGTCGCTCGATGACCAGATATTCGCGCTCCACCCGCTGGTTTCGCTGTCCCATAACGAAGTTCAGGAGCACAGCCGTGGTAAATGCGATAACGACGATCTCCTTCCACCAGAACCACAGCGACAGGATAACCACCTTCACAGGAGCATCGATGTCATCCAGACTGAAGCCCAGATCGTCGTTGATGCTGTTGTTCCCGGTGTGTTCCGATCCCGACCCCGACGTTCCATTGTTCGGTGCCGGAGATGCCTCAATGGCGGGCAGGCCACTTGGTGTCTCGTTGGTGCCGCACTCCGATGGACCCTCTAGGTCGGCGGTGGTGTAGAAATAGAAACCGTTGCCGTTCACGAACTCGGAGGCATTAAGCACAGACTGGGCGGCCACAGCGAAGTTCTGGTCATCATAGGGCACCAGCTCGCCCCCCTGTCCGCCTCCAGGGCCCCCGCCTATGACCTCGGGCTCAGCCCCATCTTGCCGGAAGATGACCAGCGAGTTGCTGCTGGCCGCTATCGGCTTCCAGGGGATCGTGGGCATTAGACTGGTGTCCCCTGTGAGCTGCTGGTAGGCCTTTGTCTGGTCCATGATTTCCTGGCGGAGACGGATGGACTCCTGAATGTACAACTGCTTGTCGTACATGCCCAAGTAAATGGACGGCGCACTCTGGGGTCTCCTGTTGGGCGGATCCTCGTCCGCCTGCTCCGGCTCCCAGAGCCACTGGGCCGAGCTGAAGAGATCGATGGGCTTCAGTTCGTCAGCGTCATTCGTGTTCCAAGCACTCACAATCGGGTGATCGAACTGAGAACAAACAAACATTGGCATTACTTTCATTATTTTCCTTAATTTCTACGCACCTTGTACTTCCACAGCATGGTCTGGGGGTCGCTCTTGCTGAAAGCGCAGATCACGCCCTCGGGCACCACCACCTTGATGTCCACGTCCAGGACGGCAAGCTCCAGCTCATCGCGCGGCTGTTGAGTGCACTCAGAGGCACGGACCATGTCCAGCTCATGCTGGCCCACGCTGAAGTTCCAGCGCTCCATGCCGGTACGGGACTCCACAGCCCGCACAGTTTGCGTTTGGCGGCGCACCACAATCACGTCGTCCAGAAGCGGATCATGGCCCACAATGTACCCAGCGTCGTCCCTAAGATGGTCGTCATCGTCCTTCTGTCGGTGCTCTTCCGGTTCCGCCTCCTCGATGGTGTCGTTGATGGCCCTCCCATCGTCCGTAGAGTTAACGCATCCGTTGATGGAGCACTCGTAAAGCAGCTGGCCGGTGCGAACGGAGACGCCATAGGAGCGGGTCTCCTTGCCCCCGGATATCACCAGATCGTCACTGAATTTGGCACTCGAGCTAAGCAGGTGTTCTGCCGTTATGGGTATGGGATCGATGGAGTCGCCGTCGAACTTGTAGATGCCGCCGCTCAGAGAGGGAATCATGCGCACGAACTGGCCATTGTTGGTCAGCTCCAGGCGGTGGATGCTAGACGAGATTAGCGGACCGGGTGCAGTGGGCACGCTCCAGCGCAACTTCCCCGACTTGGCGATATCCAGGGCGGTGAGTCGTCCGTCCAGTGTGGTTATATAGAGGAGTCTGCATAGGAAGTAAAGTATATATTAATTTTTAACTGAAAATACCTGAACCTGACCTAATTAACAAGTTCCTTATCAGCAGGTGATTGCCTCTTGTATGCCCTACACTGCCCAGTTAAATTTTATTTATACGATTTGCCTTTTATTATCTAATTTTGCTAAATCTAAAAATGGGAAATAAAAATTATTAGATTATGTTATTTATAAGTCTATAAATCCATTCTCATATATTTTGTTGTGTATTTATACTTTTTTATTCAAGAGATTTTAAATTATTTCTAATTCGAGCTTAACTGCCCTACCAAACAAAGCAGAACCTAAACAGTTAGTTTAAAAAATATTTTAAATATTGAAACGTCTATAAAAGATATTCATATAATATATTTAAAGAATTTACTTGGAATTTGCCATTTGAATGTAATAAAAACTATGATTCCACCCTGGCCAACGACCTTGACACTGAATTTCAGCTACAGCTGAATTTCATCACCCCGTTCCAAGGATAAAGACCTTCGAGCGAGAGGGTCACACTGGCGATGCCATCTGACTGGCGAAATAGTGGGAGCGGGGACAAAGGCAGCTCAGCTGATGCCGCGCCAAAAGAAACCAACAAGTGTCTGTTGTTGGCTCCTCTTCATTTCCTCTATCTCCATCTCTGTTACGCCCACAGTGGAGCCGAAAATGGCGCCCTACAAACAACGGGGGTAAGGCAAGCGAGAAGAGAATGGTGAAATTCGATGAAAACTTAAGCAAACGCAAAGAAAGCAAAACAATTCAAGAAACCTGTTTAAATTGGCGTGCATAATTAAACATATCTCTGACCTGTCTCTCGCAAACAAAAAAAGCAGTTAACTGTTTTGCCAAATGACTCACCGCATGCTTGATAAGAGCGTTCGCCGATTGCTACTTCTAAACGCTAGTTAAGGGTCGAAGCTAATAGTATCATTTCGGAGTAGAACTGTAGAGAATTTCTGGCTGCACCCGAAAGGTAACAAACTGCCGTTTCAGCTGACTAACTAAGCACTTTCGGATAATTTTGAACATATATTAACAGCTTTTTTAATGTTTGCGTAGCTGCTGCCGAGTTTCCACTCGCACTGCGTTTCTGCGAACGTTCGAGAACATTTTCACCAGAATGCACAACAAAAAGGTCACACACATAACGCACTCTGCTTCTTCTTCGCTCTATATGCTATTACCACATACCTGCGTCCGATCCGGCGCTCATCCTGGTCAACACAGTGCGTGAGGGCCGGGGGAGCGGATGAGCCAGCCGCCTGCAACTCCGAGTCGCTCGATTGCGCCCGAGCATGGTGTGGACTTAAGGCCACAAAGCCCGCCATGGTAAGCGCCACCAGTTGCAGGAGGCTCAGGTTGCGACGACGGTGCCTCACGATGCCGTCCAGGTCATCCTGCATGCCCATCATACGCGCATATATACGTAATCGTTATCTAGGGCCGCTCGACGGTGCGCGGAATGCAAAATTGGGCTTCTGTCTTCTAATTGGCTCGAACGGCAGCGGTGACGTGTTGACGCACTTCTGGCGTCGGTGGCGGTGGAACAGCAGCGGCAGTGGCACCCGGCAAGGTCGACGCACATCTCCGCATAACTCCCGGTCGCGCCCGCAGCAAGCAATTGTAATCTAACTAACTAATTTGTACTAAAATCGTAAAACTTAAGTTGTTTTTCTTCCGATTGGCCGCAACACGCTGCTGATTGGTGGAGTGTGACCGCGTTTTAGGTGCCACAGATAACCAAACGGCGGATGACACCACTTCGGTCTTTATTTCGTCATTGAATAAAATACCAAGAAAATACCGTTGATTTTGGCGGGCATAAAAGGTACAGTGAAGATATGTTAAAACGTTTAAATTTAAAATTAAACAACGGAAACATCTTTCACTACAGAGCAAACTTCCTAATATCAGCAAAGAATTATCAACAAATAAAAAAGCAATTATTAAAATCCGTTTACTAATTCTCTTTAAAAAACAGGAACTAAATAAACCTAGTGTCTCATTAAAAAGAATAAAAGGATTACGCAGAACAAGGTAGCAAACAAATGTTTTTGATAATATTTATGAGTAAGTTTAGATATATTTTATTATGTATATATTTTTAACAACTGTGAATGAAAAATTCAAAAATACGAAAGCAAAGTAAAAACAAAGATATGGAACTATAAGTTTTAGTTGTGTTTTTGTGTTGGTCGGTACCTTACAATCAAACAATTAAGACAGAGACAAAAACGCAACTTTACTTTACTTTTTTACTTTAAAAATTATGAACCAAATGAGTAGAACTTAAAATGTCGTGCACACCAATTTGTTTGTTTTGAAAAATAACGCAAAGAAAACATTGAAGGTTGGTCCCATAGCGCTCTTTTCGAATTTGTATAACATCGGAAATCCTTAATTATATTATCTTAAAGAAAATATAAATAAAAAAATAAAAATAAAGGGGCAAAAGACCAGTGCCACTTGTTGGTCAGTGACGCTAACTGATCCCGTCAATGTGTAAAATATGTATGTAAGTAGAATTGTGCTCTATTTATGACACATTAGTATTAAGACGCAGTTTGAATAACTTTATTGGGTCTAAAAATAGACTCTAAGTAGCATTGGATATATTACCAAAAGCTGTAAATACTAATGGGAACATTATTATTTTTTTTTAATGGTTTGTGTTTACAGGTTTTAGCATTTCATAAAAAATAATAAGTCTTGATTTGATATTACAACGCCTTAAGATATTTTAAAAAGAAATGTCCCTTGTGGGAAAATTCTATAATTCAAAATCATTAAAAATCAGGTCTGTTCTAAAATATGTATACTACCTGCAATAGAGAGAATACTATCTGTAGTTTTATTTGACTAAAACTGGGACTAGTTTGCGTAGAGACGTACAGACAGCTTTGGCTAGATCGACCCGGCTGATGCTGATCACGAATATACCTTATGGGCTCGGAGATGCCCTGCAGGTGTATAAAACGTTTTAAGTAATTAAAACATATTGCCAACGATAATTATTCCTGATAGTCCTTCATGTCAAAAGCGCAGGCTTCAAGAATTTGTAATTTCAGGCATAAGCCACAAGAAAACGTTTCGTTCACAATTTTTTGATCTTGCTAATCGACTAAAAAATATATTGTGTGTAATCCAGGGTGTCGTCGATGAAGTGATACAAAGTTTGGTTGTAATTAAATTTAAATTGTTTCATTTATTATAAAACGGATTTCTTTTATCTGCAGGTCAGCAACTTAAGTTGATTATTAACTTAAATCCTTGATGGGTACAGCATCTGCAAAGGAGAGGGAGACAGCTTAGAGAATTGCTAGGGCCAACAGTAAAGAGGCAAACTTACGATGCGAATGCGGTGTCCCATGGCGTGACCAGGCAGGTTCCTGTTGAAACGAGCACGCACGGCGCCGGTGTTTCCATGGATGCGGGTAACCTTGCCCCAGACGGCGCGGACGCGGGTCTTGCGCTCGGGATGCTGTGGCACGCACTTCTTGGTCTCGGCCTTGTAGACGTAGACGCAACGCTTGCCAATGTAGAACTGTCCGTGCTCCTTGCGGCGGGCGCCCTCGATCTGTAAGAATATGACAATTTAATATAGGATCTATCAACATTTTTTCCAAAGTACTAAGCTAGGGATCCCCAAAGCCTCTTTAGGTTGGTTTATAACTGATGAGTTCTTATAATCCAAAAATTAATCACAAACAAAAAGGAATTTGGAACTCTATCAAATATATATAAAAACATCGTCTTTGTTGTGATAATCAGATGAACAGATCATTTTCAAATCTTTAAATAACTAAATATAAAATCTTCAACAGTAAGAAAAGCAAATTGAAAAACGCTATAAATGCTCATTTATACTGTCAAGTACCTAAGGTTAAGAAATTGCGTTTTGAAAGTTATAAATAATAGCAATCCAAATATAAAACCCCCATTTGAATTGTCTAGAAATTTCAAAAGCCAAGTAGGGATGATCAATAAATCAATCAACAAAATCCCCTCTAGATTTCCTCGATATAACTTCTAGCTAGCCCCTAATACCGTTCCCGAAGTTCGATAGGGCGATTGTGGAGACACTATTCCAGTTCCCTTAGTCGGGAGAGCCTTTTACCTTGAGGATGGCCTGGTTCTCGTGCTGGTTTCTCAGACCGCGCTTGTAGCCGGTGAAAACAGCCTTGGCGAAGAGTCGGCCATGGCGCTTGTACTTCTTGGCGGAAACCTTAGCCTCGGTCGCGGCAGGCTTCTCGGCCTTGGGTGCCTTGGCAGCCTTAGGGGCCTTCTGGGCCTTGGCGGGCTTGGGCGCAGCGGCGGTTTTGGCTTGTGTGTCGGCCATGGCTTAACTGCGGATCAGAGATGATTTCATTATTCACATTGCACGCATTCACATTCACCACTCGCAACCAGTTGGGACATTTGTTTTGATTATTTCAGCCGTTGACATCGCACAGCTTAACACAATTCGGGCACTCCACAACTAGTTGCGCACGTAGCACAAATATTCGGCAGAACCCTCGCGGCACTATTTTCCAGCGATTGACGCATTTTCGGGCTTATTTCTGTGTTTTCTAGGCGGCCGACGAAAAATCGCGTACGTACCGGAAATCTGTCAAATGGCGAAAGAGGGAGATGGAGCATTTGCAGTGTGACCATGCCGATACTGATCCAAAATACCATTCGGCATAGTAAATACCACTAGTTCAGTATCTAGTAATACAATATACTATTATTAGTATAAAGTTATATTCCCTTTTTTTAAATCAATTTTAAAAGAGTAATTCAGATAAGTACAAATTTTTTTATTGCCTCTTTACTTTAATTTGCTTTATTATTTATTCTAATTCTTAATATGTTGTTTTAAGTTTTAAATTATAACAGTAATGGTTTTACATTATTTTGTGTATTCACTATACGGCTAAATGACAAAGCCCAAAAATGTCAACAACTACTCGGCACTTGTAAACAGTCGAGAAAAATTACATATAAAATAAAGAAAACAGAGTTACTGGAGTTTTAGATGGCTTATTCAAAGCTGATTTACTTTCGGGGAATCCTTCACACTTTTCAATATCAAGTAAACAAATATAGCTCATGTACTTAAAGTAAACTTGTAAGACTTGGTATACCCCATCTGTCGCTTTGAGTTCGGGGAGATATCGTTGAAATTGTAAGCACATTTAATGTTATTACCTTTAATAATCATAATTATTAACCCAAATACCTGTCCTCCAATTAACTTTGCTCGGAAAAAGTTTTACAAAAATTGGAAAAAGGGGCAAAAGACCACTGCCACTTGTTGGTGCAAGCGTCACTGATCCTGTCTTTGTGTACTCTAAATCGAATAATTGCCCTATTAATGTGACTTAACGACAGAATCCACGTTTGAGAATTATAACGCCATGCTGATGACTTTTTGGGTCTAAAAATAGTTCATCTTAGCAGTGACATCAACCAATTTGAAATGATTACAAAACTAGCTGTAAAATGTAATGTGGACACCTATTGTGATCCATTAATAAATACAAATGGTAGGCAAATCAAGTAAAGAACATACAATTCAAAGAATATTATTTTCTTTTCTTTAATTGAATCTATTTATCGGTTAGGTTTAAATAATATAATATTTATATTGGGAAAAGGGGCAAAAGACC
>JAEIIG010033540.1:0-21845 GCA_018904695.1 Drosophila parvula | reverse complement strand
TTTTTTACAAAATTAGACAATATTATCTTAATGTTTAACTGCTTAAATTTGAATTTTTGCATTGTCCCTGCTTGTCTTGCCTTTTTTTTATTTTCGCGCCATCATTTTTAGCACATTTTTCTAGTTGTTTTGTTTTTTGTTTATTTATTTTTTCCGTGGCTGTCGTTTTTGTTTGTTTTCCCATTTAACGCCACGAGCTGCTTTTTCTCGGATAAAATTCGCGGCGAGTGCAACAATGTTGCCTCTTTTTCAAGTGTCTGTTTAACCCATTGATGCCGAAAGCCATGATAATGCATAATGCGAAAGCTGAACTGAATGACAACGTATTTAACGATACAACGAATATTAAAGATCAAAGGATAATATATGTACCATTCAATATTTAAAGCACTTAAAATTGAAAATGACCAAAATATTTACCTAGAAATTAATGAAGGAAAACTTTTTACTTAAAATAAGAAAATACTTGGAACCTCATTTAGTTAGATAAGAAAAGTAAGCTAAATATAAATGTATATTTTATTCCTTTTAAATTAATGATAAGCAATTTGTTTCGTTAACTAAATATACACAAGTATTTATTTAGTTTTCAAAATTCTACCCAAACAAACAATAAACACCAGCCAAGTACAAATCACTTGCCCATCTATTTTCGCCTCAAATATTCCATAAATAAATCAAATCAAATTCCATTTCCATTACCATGCGTATCAGAACAAAAATCCCTATTTGTTGCCAGGCGAGAATGTTAACGAGGTGTGTGGCCTGGCTCTGCGCTCTCTCTAATCAATATAAAAATCGAAAAAAAGAAGAAAAAAAATTGAAGAACCTGACGACTCACAACCTGCCCCACTGTGGTCGCGAACTGAAATGCTGAACAGGTGTTTCCAAGTGACGAGAGGGGAACTTTTAACGCTCGCAATTAAATGCGAAACGCCAACAGAGGGAATACCTCCGATTACGACTCAAAAATGTTGTATTCTATACACACGAAAAAAAAATACAATGCTTATGTAGTTAAAACTTGTAAGAATTTAATAAACTTGGAATAGTTTTGATTAGGTATTATAAAGAATAAAAAAGGCTATGATAGTATGTCTAGAAAGTCAGGAATATGAACAATTCTTACCCGGTAACCATCTTGTGTTATATAAAGCATATACTAACAGCCAGAAAAAATTATGTGAGCGGAGAACTTCATATAAAAAAATAACGAAAAGAGCAATAAGAAGATATTTTCGTAAGCGAAATGTAGTAGCGTTGCCAGATCAAGAAAATAAACAGCTGTTTGATTCCCTAAGCAAAAGAAATCGATTGTATTTATTTCGCATGTATATTGGATGAAAAATAAAGGGAACATCGGGAAATCCGAACCAGTGTGACCAAACCAATTTAAGGTAAATGGTCAATTTGGTCAATTTCCTAACAACACTGATTCTCGAAACATATACCAGTTTCGCTCACGATATTCCGTGAGCGATTTCCATCGATGATAGTACTAGCCTTTAATTGTTAAATAACCTTATTATCCAAATAAAAAGTTGGGAACTATAAGGGCATTAAGTAAAATTAATTTAGATTTGGTTGAATATCATTGTTTCAGAAATAATATAAAAAGACACCTTTCCTTATAATTAATTTCCCAAATACCTCTAAGAGCTTTACAAACTTTTTTTTCTGGTGTTTGTTTTGACACTTTTTTCCCTTGTTTTAGACATTTTAGCTGCAAAACAACAGCAACAACAATTGAAACAGAAAATTGAAACCTTGACAGGGCGTGAAACGCCTTTTATTGATTTATAGGCGCCTCTTCATGCGCTCGAATCGTCTGATTGATTGATTGATGATTGGCTTTGACTTTGGCTATTGACTCCTTGCATATTTGCAAGTCAAATTGATCCGAACACACAAAAAAAAAAACGCGAATTAAAAAAGTGCAGAGCATGGCGGCGAACCCAAAAGAAAGAGAGAGGCAATGGGAAAAAGTCGAAGCCGAAAATAAAGAACGAAATTATTGATAGACGTCAGTTGGCTGGCTGTGGTTGTCTGTGATCTTATAGATAGGAAATGGTTGTTGGCGGGAACCCGAGGGGTAGGGTGGCAGGACCACAGAGCACATGATTTAAATACTAAAGGCAAGAATAACAAAGAATCAAGTAAAATAAAAATAAAAAGGCCAGAGCTAAGGCAAAGGAAAGGAGAACAACAAACAATATCAGGCATATTTATTTGCTCATAAATTTCTACGGTCCGCGAAAGATAGCAGAGTCCGCAACACACAGAGACAATGTCTGTACCCGAGCTCTTTCCCCGATTCTCAGCTGCCAAGTTGCTGGTGTGATTCTACCCACAGTGGGTCAATAATCGCAATCAATTGAATGAGTTTATGTGCCCAGAATGCAAAATGGCAATTTCTCAAACGAAGAACCCCTTACAGATTGAACATGTCCGAATTATCTTGGGGGAATTTATTTAAATTTAATGAATATTATGCGGCTGGCAAGTTCGACGCCTTTGTTGATTTAACACCCTAAAGGAATAGGTGAACAAGTGCATTTAATTAATATAATAAATATACATGTTTTCTACGGTGCATTCTTAAGCAAAACCTACATCAGGGGAGGAACTCCAATTAATATTAATTTAAGAATAAATAATACATCAAAACGAGTCTTTTTTAGACAAATCAAGCACATATTTGTATCTATATTCAATTATCTTTCATATTATTGAAAGTATTAAATTAGGTTTATAGAAATAAATCCTTTTCTGTCTGCTTTTATTCAATAAGTGCAAACTGACAACCGAACTGTTTAATTAATAAATTGCATGGAAGGACACAAAGTTTGTTTGCTTGATTCTTCAAGGCTTTCATTAAATGCCATCAGAATCAAGTCCTTTCAAAGTGTTTGCTGAATGGACATGTCCATTAATTAACTTTCTTCCTTTCATTTAATCATGTCAATTCTGAACTTGTCTGAGTTCATTTTTACTCCTTTTTGTTTTTTTGCATGTCATGTTTAATTTGATATTTTGGCAAAACAAAGGTAGGGAACGCCTCGAAGGGGTAACAAAATCGAACTAACAAACGAAGCAAAATTAAAGGGGAGAAATTGGTGGATGGTTGGGATCCTAACAAGGCATTAAAAACAGCAAGAAGTTACTGTAAAATGAGAAAATATTATTATTGCTTAAAATGATTGCTAAAAATATTGATTTAAAGAGTCGTAACACAACTTATTCATTTCCTGGGATATGCTAATCTAGGATACTCAACACTTTTCACTGTACTTGGGCCAGTAAACAAATCAACTTGTAACTTGTAACTTCCCTTTAATTCGAAACCCTTTCCCTTGCTCCTCTGTTGTGTTATTGTCAGATAATAAGCGAAAATAACAAAACAATACGGTTGGAAAATACGGATATGCCGGCCTAGGCAAAAGTAAACTGTTGCCGGAACCTATAACTTTGGGGAGGGATGAGCTGAAAGGTGGTAAAGAGGTGCCACCCTATCGAAGAACGACCTTGACAGCGAAAAAATAACAGTCCGAAACACGGTTGGGAAAAGTTATTATTATTATCGTGTGTGTGTGGTTGTACCGAACTACCAACTGCAAATCGCAGAAAGTTGATTATGGATTTGCATTTTGGGGGAAGGCTCGGAACTGAACTAAAACGCAATTTCCACTTGCCGCCGCCTCAGCAGCTGGAAAGTTACTCAAACCGAAAATCAATAAAAAGCAACACCACGGGGAAAAAGCGAGGAAGAAAATGAAGTAAATGTCAAATGGTGTTTGTTGGGTGAAAAGCGGCGGCGGCGGCAACGTGAAAGTTGCAAACGCAGACGGGAAAAGTGTAAAAAAGTGTTTACATCTTTTTTTAAAGTTGCACCTTTCCTTCAATTAGCAAAACATTCACACAGATTGTGGGGGCGTTTACTTGAAAAAAGGTCGTTAAAAAAAGTTCAATGGGAATTAACGGATGGTTCATCAACTTTTGCAAAGTATTTCAAGAGGATTAAGTGATGGTCAGTGGTTCTATAGAAAATTTGAAGAAAGTTTACTTTAACTGAACTTTTTATTTAGAACCATTTTTTTTCCTAATTGAGAGATTTTATAAAATACAATTTCCGCTGAAAAAGACAAAAGCTATAACAAAAGAGCTTAAAGAATTAAATGATTTACCTTAAAGAAGAGCTCAAGATTCTTATGGTTTTGCTCCCAAGACTAACCGAAAGGAAACTTAAAAGAGCATTCATTCTCTTTCGTCGGAAAGAAAAAGGTCGAAGCTCCGTCGGAGAGCAGCTAAAATAAATCTCTCTCGTTCGCTACTGAGTAGAACTTACAAGCTATTGTTCGTGATTTGCTTGTACATTGCATGCAAAGCGTGGAAGAGAAGCTGAGAGAGGCTGCAGACAAAGGGTATATTGCTGTGTTTTACAATACTAAGCCAGTAATACATAAGTTTCTTTAAATAAATCCGAATAAAGTTTCCACTGAAGTGACAACGTTATAATAATAAATTACCATTTTATGAAAAGAATAAAACCAGTGAGCAACTATAAAGCAACTTAGTCTATTTACAAAAGGCAATATTTCAATAAAAACGTGACTGAACCTTTCGTTTTGCCCAGATTGACGTATTTAGATTGACGCATTTTGCCCCAGACTGCCAGCATTTGTTGACCTGAAATCCACAAGTGTGCGAATGTGGAGAGAAAGACTTAATAAGCGTGTCGTCGGCGACTAGAAATGGGCTCCCTTCCTTCTTCCCCCTCAGAAGCTACATGGGAGCCTTAATGGGAGGTGATGAACCCACACAAAAGCGGTACCAAAACAACAAAAAATGTGCGTGACAAAATGCATTTCTCTTATCAAGCATTTGTTTTGACCCAATACGGTTTGTTATGGGCCTAAATGGCAGGGCCTAGGAGGAGTTCCTTTCAGTTTCGCACCTAATTTGTCATTTCATTAGAGGAGGTCATCGAACTGGTGGTAAAAATATATATATATATAGAGAAATATTATTATTTCTTTATGAGTCGCCTTTATCTGTGATTCAGAAACTATTTGTTGTGCGCCTTATTGGAATCCGATTCATTTCCGTTCCACTAAGCTGAGCGTTAGTATCTCCTTTTTTCTTGGACTGCCGCCTGCATTTACAATCGCATTCCCTCCACACATCCATTCATATATTTTTAATCAATTTTCTTTTTCTGCTTTTGCCTGTGCGCCTTTCATTCACTTGTGGGATTTGTGGCCGTTGCTCGCAATCTGTTCCCCCAAGTTAGGGCAACTTTCTATCGAAGATTATAAGTCCACAGATAATAAAACTAAATCTTTTTGAATATAAAGAATGCTAAATGCGAATGACTTGCTGAAAGTTCTATTATCAAATCTTGAAAATCACATTTGTGTTTCGGTTTATCTTTATTTGCAAAAACTTGTTTTCCTTTCACATTCTATTCTAATCTTCCGCCCGTTTGCATAATGCCATATTATTTTTGTTTTTGCATTTGTACTAATACAAGCAAGATTGTGTCGAAACTTTTCAGATTTAAACAGATTCTAATTGGCTCAGAAAAAATGTTCTATAGTAATAAATGTCTTAATATCTTGTGAGTCTGTTCGAATTTTCTTTGGCTGAGTAAGAACTTTTCTAGGCGGATGTCTCAGCCCACGCACTTGTATGGGAAATTCCCCTGAAAAGATTCGAATTTTAAATGATTCTATATTTTGAAAAAGAAAATCAATTAATTTATTTATTTATTGTTGGTTTCTACCATTCTCTATCAATTGAAGATTGTAGAGTGTCCTTATATAAGTAATTCCTTATATAAATAATGAATTATTAAAATAATACTAAAGTTTATTACCTAAATACTTCAATAAACCAAGTTCAGTCATTAAAAGAACCTCGCAAATAAAAAAACTAACTAGTTCAGTTGAATTTTTCCGTTTTCTCATGAAATAATAAAAATAATAATAACTTTTTTGCAACTTCTTTTTCGATCATTTCGCACACGCCATTAAAAAGGAAAATGAAAAATAAATATAAAAAAAATTCCACGAGTTTTATGCAATATATTGTTGTTGCCGCTTTAAAAGTATTATTTTTTGCATTTGTTTTTTACATTTATTTTGTTTTTGTGTTGATGTATGTATATAGTTTTAAGCCGGTTTTTTTCTTTGTCCAAGCCTTGCCAGCCTTCTGTGCTCGTTCATTTTTAGCTATTTTGCCGGTTTTTATTTTTGTTTTTAGTTTACAGTGCCTTGTGTTTTGTGTTTTGTTTGTTGTTGCTTGTTGGGGCAGAGTGTGTATGGAGTGTAGTCTCTCTTTGTCTGCGATTGTGTGTTTATTAGTCATCATCCTCCGTATATACTGCGATTTCCACTTACAGAAACTCCATAAACGCTTTAACGCTCTCCACGTCGCACCTCCAACCTCTGAGTTCTGTCCTTCTCTTTCTCTCACATATGGGATTGCCTCTTTGTTTGCAATTTTTATACTCGGTATCCATAGGATAGAAGGGTATTATAGCTTTGTGCCAACCGAGAATGTATGTAGCAGGGAAAAGGAAGTATCGCTGACCCTGTATAGGATCAGCTTCACCAGCCGAGTCAATTTAGCCATGTCCGTTTGTCCGTCTGTCCGTCCGTGTTAACAACAGATCTCTCAACAGACTATAAGAGCTAGAGCTATCAAATAAGGTGACAACATTCATATCTGCATTCTATATAAAGTTTGTTCATTAAAAAAGCACTAACTAACTACAGCGGACACAAACTTTTTTGACTTGCTTTTCGTAGCGGGTATCTCAAAGGCGAGCACACTCGACTGTAACTTTCTTACTTGTTTTTCTTCTTATTTTTTCTCCTTGTTTTTTTTTTTTTTTTTTTGAGTCAGCAACAGAGGCATTGGTGGCACAGCCAAGCAGCTGTGTGGAGTCAGAAGCTAACAGCTGTTTTTCTTCCACTTCTTCTTCATGCTACTGACAACGCCCACATGGCATCCCATACAAAGAGCCCAAAAAGGCAGATTGGCACAGGAAGTTAATCACTGTTGCGTGGGCAGAAAGTGGAGGTTTTTTCAATAAAAAAAAAGGGAGTTTCTTTAATTGTTGACTAATTCTAAGGAGCCTTTGCAGCTTTGCTCAGAAAAGCAAGTTACATCAATTTGGTTATTTATTGACTTGAAAGAGTGGCTTCAGAATTGTTTATATAGTATATTGTTATTCCAGGAGTTTTCAATTTACATAAGAAGCAATTTCTGCCCTTCAACACAAGACACATCGATCTAGACTTGTCCTTCTTTTCATTCTTTATAAAGAAATCGATTTAAAATCGATTTAATCTTCTCCAAATATAATGAGGAGGTTCTTTCTAGAATTCCCGAATAAGTTACTAGAGCCTTTACCATCTAAGCTACGCTTTAATCACTTCTTTATCCCAGTATATGAATCATATCGAAAAAGTTGCACTGAATCACTCTTGCAGCCACTGTCTGGCACTGCACAAAGTGCCAATTAATAAATTACTAATTAAAATGCAACCAAACACTTGGCAAATTGAATGAAACGGATGGATATATGTCTATATGGTCTGCACTGGCGCTGTCTGGGGATATGGCTGGGCGATTCAAACGATTCAAGTGAGCAGCAGACGCCTTGACGCTCCATTAATTCCGTATTAATTTTCTTCACGCGCGAAAATGTGAATTTAATTTATTTACTTTGCCTAATTATTGTTTGTCAGTGAGACGAACACACACACACACACACAAAATAATGAAAAAGACTTATGCAGTTGTCATGGACACGACCGAAAATGTGATAATTAAAATAAAATAAAACACACAAAGAAAACAAATGCAATTTAATAAAGATTTCTGGCAATGTACCTATTAATTTCAAGTGGGGTTACGTGTAGATATTATTTAAATAAAATCAGGAACAATACTTGATGTAATGGTTGCATTTTAGATGAAAACATAATTAATGCAAGTCGAATTAATTGTTTCCGGGCATTGTAAAGCTAAGAATCAGTTGGATATATCACTAAAAGAAATCATTGTAATATTACAATTAAATTTCTGTAATAGTTATAGTTATAATTTATTTTGAACATTTTCCATATCGATTTATAGGGTAGCCTGCCATTAGCAATGCTTTCTTCTCTGTTTTATTTATATATTTTTTGTTAAATATATTTTACACTGCCTCAATTTATCATTGCCAAATTTGTTTCCGCACTGGGAACTTTCTGATACACATAAATTTCGGTGGGAAAAACATAAATCAATTGGAAATGCATTTTCTTCGAATTTTCGTTGCGCTGTGTGTGCTGCAATTTTTCGCCAAGGAAATCCATTGCAAAACGCTATTAACCAATAAGGTAAATGGAGGTCAGCAAACGATCTATCGATTGATCATATTCTTTAGCTATATTGGTGATTTATTTGTGGTGACTATTAGGAGGTGGGGATCGCGACTCATTAAACAATTTGCAAAGTTGCACATTTTAACAACTGTGTAAATATTTAATGACAATGCTTCCGGGTTGTGGTTTTTATTTATTGCCTTTCCAAATGAAAAATGCTTTGTTTTGAAGCTCAAGTAAAATTACTATTATTGTTTTTGATATATATTTGAGGGGGCCACTTTAGGTATGGTCAGGTTTTAAACGTTGTGTAAGAACAATAAATCTTGTGAATTGCTAAAGTTAACAAACAAAGTATACTACTTATTTTTGATTTATTTTAAATTCAGTCTTTGTTTATTTATTTATTTGCGCTTCTGATTGTTTTATAATTATGTAGTAGGTTGTTTCATAGACGGATAGCATTTATAAAGAGTTTACAATTCGAGCACAGGGTTTTATTAATGTATTAATCCTTAAGTTGAAATAAGTCCATACACAAAATAACTAATAACCTCCCGATATATATATCTATATAATTTTGGCACATTTCTTGCTCGCTTTTTGTCGCTTCCCGGAAATATTGCAAAAAGTATGAACTCATACTTTTTGGCACATTTATCAATTGGGGAAATTAAAATTCGCCTCGGTTGCAGCACGCTTGTCTTTCTTCTTTTCTTTTTTTTTTTTTTGTATTATTTTGTTTTTGTTTTATTTCTTTCTTTTTTGGCTTTCCTCTTATCAGTTGGTGAAGTCAAGAAATTCTGTGATAACAGACAGGCCATCGATTATGCTTGTCTTACGTGAATTCCGCAGTCGTAAAGGCACACACACTCACACCGCCCCCACTCCACCAAGTAGCCGGGGCTTTGAACGAAATGCAATACATGAACATGGACAGAAAATAGTGAAAAAAAAAGAAACACAAAAAATAATAGATTTTGTCGTTTGTCAGTTGGCGCCAAGGCGCTTAAGCGAATTGTCATGAGTGTGTTGTGCCTAGTATATAGTTATATATAGTATATGAGAGATATCGGAAGGGGCGTGTGCTCGGG
Source organism: Drosophila parvula (assembly GCA_018904695.1). Classification (NCBI taxonomy): domain Eukaryota; kingdom Metazoa; phylum Arthropoda; class Insecta; order Diptera; family Drosophilidae; genus Drosophila; species Drosophila parvula. Next base: position 12,373 of record JAEIIG010033540.1, on the reverse strand, counting down.
AAGGTGGTTCCAATTCGCCAATCCTCATGCCGTTGACAAAATCTTGTGATTTTACTCTTGCAAAGAGTATTGTCATTGGAAGAACGGTGATTGCGATTCGATTTATTAAAGGCGATTTTTGGATCGAATATAAGTGAACCCGATAAAGAAATCTATTAGTGTGTTCTGATAATAATTTTAAAACTTTATTCTTAGTAAGAGATAATGCCTTAGGTTCGAAAATTGATGTTTGTTTTTAAAATTACGTTTTAAGATCTTTGATTTGGTAAGATCTTTGATTTGGTAAGATCTTTGATTTGTTAAGATCTTTGATTTGTTAAGATCTTTGATCTTTTATCTTTTAGGATGCAAATCTAGCATCCTAGAATCTTTAATCTTTAAGAGCAGTGATGCCAAAGTTTCGCTGCCCAGGCTCTGCTCACACCGCAGTGTAAGCGTTCGTATGCCTTCGGCAAAGGCAGCACGGTCTTACTCATACAAGTGCTAGGCTAACGTGTCTACATATGCGTGTGGGCACCCCTGTTTAGAGTCTTTAAGTCTTTAAGAAAATTTAATCTTTTCGGATTATCTTTTCTTTTTTTTTGGGTCATTCTATTTTTAATATTTAAGTACAGTTACGATCTAAGATAACCTTTAAAGATCTTTTAGATCGATTTATAAAGATGCTTTTCTGACCTTATTGCTTAAAAAACTCAGCTTAAGATAATTAGGAGTGAATAATATCAATATAAAATAATACCATATCCAATTTTTAAATATTTCTGAAAAGGGTATAAAATTATCAACCTTAGAATGCTACTATTTTGTTGTTGTTTTTGTTTTTCTCGCTGTGATTGACGGCAACAACAAATCGAAGCAGACAAATAACAAAATGGGGAAAACAGAGAGAAGAGAGCAAAAAAATAAATAAAACAATTTTTCAAAACATTTAAAAATAGTGCGCAAATTGCTATTTTTATTAGAGACGGAAAAAAGAGACGACAGAAAAAAAAAGAAAAAATCACAAATACAAAAAACAGTGCAAAAAAAGAGAAAAACAAAACAAATGCGACAAATCGATTCTCGGAGAGAACGAGACCAGAAGAAGAAGACCGTGAGAGAGGGGGCTGTGGAGAGGAGCTTATCACTTGGAAGAATTCTTCGCTCTCGCTGTCTTCGCTTTACTCTCTTACAACGTTTCGCTTTTACACACGTGAATTATTTTTGCTTCCTCTCTCTCTCAATCTTTATCTTTCTGCTTCTCTCTCTCTCTCTCTCTCTCTCTCTTATCTGCGTCTTCTAATTGCATTCTATCGTCGTCTGTTTTGGTTTGTTTTGTTATTGTTTTCTGGCTTCCCTCTCGTTCGTTCTCTCTTTCTTACTCTCCTTCTTATTGCCTTCTCGTTTTATATTGTTATTGATCGCTTTTGTGCATTGCACATTATCGCCTTCTTTGTATTTGTTGCCATTTTTCGCTATTGCGCTTAAAGAAAAAGAAAACAAATAAATACTCGTAATAAAAAAAAAACAATAATCAAAGAGAGCACTTTTTTTTATTGCGTTGCTGCGTCGTCTTGTGTTTATTTTTAATTGTTATTCTTTACATCTTAGATTTAATTAAACATTAAAATATTAATTTAAATTTGGAATTACAAGTATTAAAAGTTTTTAATATTTGGTAAATTACCTGATTTATTTTTAACATCAAATAAAATAAAATAAACTGTTCCCTTGAAAAATAATGTATTTAAATTAGTTGTAGCTACTAGAGAGCCTCTTTCAAATTATAAAATTAATATACCATAAATATACCTAAAAAAATTAAAATATTGAATATTTTCCCATTAAGCTTAATAATTTAAAAGAGTTTAAAAAAATTGTTGAAATAAAATAAAATTGATTTTGACATACACCTCTATGGATTTTACACACGTAAATAAAGGCAGCATTACATTTTACTTAAAAGTTACATTGAACATATATTTTACCTAACAGATGCACTACTTGTTTTACACACAAATTGCAAAGCGAATTGAACTGCTTCAATTTCAGTTTGAATAGAATTGTTTTTGGCTAAATAGTTTTGAGAGGATTGAAACAACTGTATCAAGCGTTAGCAAGCGGTTCACACACAGTTTCCACAAGCAGTTTCTAAATAAGCAGCGGAATGAAAGCAGTTTAAACTGCATGTTCACCGAAGGCGCCCTCTAGTGGACGAATTATGTAAATGTACTGCTTACAACAAGCAGTAAATAAACTGCTTCTTCGCATGAGCGCAAAGTCAAGCAGTGAAAGTTAATTATTTAAGAAAATAAAATATACTTTTAATTTTTAAGCTTATTTAATATACAGACTTTATTTTTTTAAAGTATTTACTAATAAATATTTCTCTGTTCTTTGCAGGTAAGCAACAAATGGCCACCTAACCATCCCCTAATCTTTATTTGTGTGTGAATGTGAGTACATTTTTCTCCCCTTCTACCTTTCCATCAAAAGAACATGCATCTCTACCTCTCCTCTCACTATCTTTCTACCTCACTCTATCTCTATCTTTATCTCTGTTTATCGCTGTCTCTGTCTGACCATGCATCTAAATAATTTCAATAATTTATTCATGCATCTCAAAACTAACTTTGTAAATAAAGTTGTAGCCTGGAAACACACATAAATCAGTAGTTACAGTTGAGATACAAACATTTGAAAGGGGAAATTTGCTGGAAATTCCATTAGAACTTGTCGGCAAGTTTCAGATTTTAAATTATTGCACGGAGATTAAAGGGTATAAAAATAAATTGGAGATTTCATATCACAACAATTTGTTTCTTGATTTAGATTGCTTAATTTACTGACAAAATAAAATAGCTCAATATAAATACATTTTGCTGGAGTGATTTACAAAATAAAATAAATCAAACACAGAAAGAAAGAAAGATAAAGAATATCCTTAAATTGCATTTTTGCGTGTGAGAAATTGAACGAAGTCCATAGAGATGATAAGCAAAAAATAGCTAACATTTTCGGTAATATGGCAATAGCTTTTAAATGCTAGAAACGAATAATATCTGTGCTTTAATTTGCTGAGAGTTTACCAGAAGACCATTAACGAAATCTCACGAATGCTGATAGGGTGCGTGTGTAGGCAGAGCACCAGCAGAGACCCGCGAGCTATAGAACAGTTTTGGATCCTTCATCAGTATCCGTTTACCCATTAGGAAATTCTAGTAGAAAGGCAAGTGGGAAAGTCTTCAATTTTGTGCCTTACGCTCCTTGTGCGTGTTCGACTCTTCTATTAAAATAAAACATCAAACAAAATTATTATTATTTTTTTTTATATATAAATGCTTTAGGAGAATTTAAATTATCGATTATTAATTCAATGTGTATCTGTCAGCACTTGTATCTTTAGTATTGTATTGTTGTTTTTCCCATGATTTTCCCCTCCACTTTTCCATCGACTTCTTTCTCTGCCTCGCTTGCGCAATCCTTTTTCTACTGTCTTGTCTGTCCTTTCAAGCTAATTGTGCTGTCAAATCAAACTGCCGAATTTCCGAATAAAAACCACAACAAAGAAAAAAAGCAACAAACTATTTTGGAAATGGAAATTACGTAAAATACACACACACGATACTCGGGCAAGAAGCGGGCAAGAAAAACAATTTGCAAATAAATTTAAGCTTAGCGCGCGAGGTAAAAGCGATGAAAACTCGCCGATAAACTTAACTGCGAAAACAAAACGGCAAAGCGATTAATTTACCCCCCTTTTTTCCAACGAAAAGACAGTGGAAATTTCTTTTTTTGCTGCTGTGTCTTATCTCTTGGATCGAAGTTTTCGAGGCTCCCGTTTTGGCATTTTTCCCTCTCGCTCGGCAGCTCAGCTCCATTCACCTAATTTTCCCAAAAAAAAAAACAAACAGCAACTTGTTGTTTTTTCTCTATTTATTTTATTTTTTTTTATTTTTGTGAAAAACTTTTATTTCCTTGTTGGATTTCTGTTGTATGCTTTGTTGTTGGGCGACATACTGAGCTGAGCGTTGGAAAACACAATGGTAAATGAAAATGCGGAGGGAAATGCTGCTGCTGCTGCTGCTGTAATGTGCATTTAATTTGTTGCTGCCTTAACAATGCAAGCCAGGTCACAATAACGAACAACAACAAAAAAAAAAAAATATACGACAACAGCTCTTTGGCCACAATTTTCCATAGTTTTTTCCACAGGGTCGTGTTGTTTTCCATTTTGTTCATTTTATGCTAATTTCGCTGCTACTTTTGTCATTATGCAAGATTTAAAAATCCGCAAGAAAAGGATGATGACAACTCAGTTGTTGAGCGTTGAAAGGATGGCACTGTCTGTTTTTCTCTCTCCCTTGACAGGAAGAAACTTTGGTAAATTGGGGAAAGTCTCACAAATAAAAGATAATGAGTGGCAAAATGTGTGAAATTAGTTTTTATTAATTAAAGCAAAGAGAAATGTTTAAGTAAAAGTATTTAAAAGAAAATTCCTTTGTAAATAAATATTATTTATTATATAGGAAACTGTGGAAATATTTCACTTATAATTTCCATAATAACTGCTCTACTAGTCTCTCTTTTCCTGCCCCAACTTTACCTCTTCCTTAATCTTGAACTTAACTTTTTTATAGTTCCTCTTTAATTTCCTTATGACCCCGAAATAAAAAGTTGTTGCCTTTTAAAAGTTTAATTTTTATAGTGCCAAAGAACATGAAAAAGTTTCTCAAAACTTAAAATTAACAATTAAAAGTGTTGCAAAAAAAAAAAAGAGAACAACTTCCTGTTGCAGTGGAAAAAGAAAAACCACAAAACCCAAAACAGCAGCCAGAGAATTCTCAAAAAAAAAAAAACTAAGAGAGAAAAAAGGAGAACGCGGATTTTACTATTGCGGCTGGATTGCAGCTGAATTTTTGGTTGGATGTTCATAGTTTTTCTTTGTTTTTTTTCGCACTCCATTGGTTAGTGTTAAATTATGAACACGATAGCGACACGAGCTCTGCTAAATATATAATATATACATATCTGTAGAGTTCAGGCTCCTGCCTTAGTTGTATTTATTATAAAAACTTGTGCTAGCTTCTTGCTTGAATTTATCTCTTAGAATTCTTAAAGCGGAAATGCATTATTTATTAGCCAAGTAAAAGCAACTAAGTTGCTTTCCTCACTTGGTCACAGCAAAAAAAAAAAAAACAAAAAAAAAAAGATCAAACAAATCCCAGAGGAAATGTACTCTATTTAAGGAGATTAATTGGCAACAACGTAATTGACAAAATGGTTGATCTTTCCTCTGCATTTGTGTTTTTTTTTCTGCTGTTGTTGTTTCTTTTTTTGCCAGTTTCATTTTCGAGGCATAAATTGCATGTGGCATGCCACATCCATCATGTGTTGCAGTTTGGGAGGAGTTGTTTATGCTGAGAACTGGAGCGCATCGACACGTTGCTGCCGTACTGATGTGTTGCATCATAATTTTCTCCATGTGCCTCAGTTGCTGTTGTTGTTGTTGTTGTAGTCTTGCCGTAAATCAAGTGGAAATTGAGTGGGCTTCTCTTGTTTGGTTTTAGTTGGATTTTTCCAGGGATTTTCAGGGGGTTTGAAGGGGTGTCCTATATATGTAAGGTGTGAAAAGTTTGAAGGAGTTAAAGGAGGAGATGAAATTCACACTGAATGATTATTTATTGATAATCAAATCAAGTTAAAACCTCAGCTTACGGAACTTCTCTGTGACAATACTATAAAATCGGTCTATAATATATAGATATATAATATATATCTAATATATATATATATATATATGTATAAACATACATAGGTTTTAGGCGAAAACCCCCTTAAGAGCTTTGATTTTATAGACTACCCTGCTTAATTCCACTAAAAACACAAAGGAAATAGCTTTGGGGAGCCAAGAGAGCCTTCAAGTGCCCATTGCTGCCATGCACCAATATAAATAAAATATATATTAAATATTAAAGACATAGTTTCTGTTACAAGCTTGATTCCTACATTAAAATTGAGTGATGCGAAAAGGAGAAACACAATTTAAACACGCAACCCTTTTATGTTCAAGATCATAATCATCTTTACTTACAAAAAAATCGATTGGAAACATATCAGATTGGAGTTATTTAAAACAAAATATATAAATAAAAAATATATAGAAAAAAATACACCACGATATATCGTTCCACAAAGAAGCATTCTTCACCAGATTTATGATCATCCGATTCGTTTGCCTCCACCGATCACAAAAAAACAAATCACTTTCGAATCGCAAATCGATCTTTCACTTCATTGAAGCAACACCGAATCGACTTTTGTTGCCCGGCACCGCCACCGAATCCTCCTCACCCCCAAAAAAAAAACCCCGAAAAATATCTGATATCAAACCTGAAATTATATTTTCATTTCGATTGAAGAAAATCAGCATTGAAAAACTAATGGAAAATATATATAAATTAATCTAAAAAAAAAGCTTCTTCCACCTTTCTCTAAACTACTGTTCTTTTTTATATATTATTTTTTTTTTATTTGCGCGCGCAAAACCTTTTGCTTTCCAAATCAAATCAAAAAAACAAAACCCCAGCTTTAATACCTCCGCGTTTCCTGGCGGCAATCGGAAGCGGGCCTTTAGCAATCCTCATATTGGACTTGTCGGAGGAGCAGCCGGAGGAACCACTGTTGATCCCGGCGCCTTTATGCATCGCCTGAATCCCCAGCTCTATTACTACAACAAATCGCACTCGGGCAGGAGCTCCTTTTGCGTGGACGAGTCGCTGTGGCCAACGAATCCGAATCATAATGCCCGGGCCAGTGATACGAATCTGTATATGGGCTCCAGCACCGAGGAGGATTACGAGGAGGCCATTGATCAGTTTTCACCAACATTATACACCCGATCAGGGGCGAGCCGGGCGATTCCTATACCAACCAGTGCCGGCAACAGTCCACAGCGACAACTGCATCCGCAGATGAATCCTCATCAGGCAAGGATTGCCACGGGCATTAATTCCGCGGCGGCAGCTTTCAGTGCCAGTCCCTCGATTTATGCCTATCCGCACTCACCGTTCTATGCCAGTTCGCCGGAGACTTCCACGCTTTCATCACCCGTACAGATGTCCGGAATGGCAGGACATGCTGTACACAGCTCCCGCATATCCTTCAGCTACGATCCTGCCTTCCAGCGCTTACAAGTCCCAAAGCCACGATCCCCGCTGGAATGTGCCAGCGTCTTTGCCGCCGTTGCAGCGGCTGCCACATGCGGCGGTGGCGGTGATCCACATCAGATGGGAATGGCCACTCCTGTCAACAGGTCGGTCCCGCCTTCCTTTTCCTGGTTGTGGCTTGCTTTTATTTCCCAATTTGTTCAATCCGTGTCTTTTCCTCTCAATGTTTTGGTGTTCTTAACCGCTTGTTTGTTGCCCTCTGTGTTTGTTGCACGCTGAATGTTTCGTGTTGCATCTTTCCCCGGGGAGTGGTTTTATATATCACATGGAATTTGATGGATAAAATGAAGAAATCTCTATAATAAATATATATATATATTTAATATTAATATTAAATATTTATAATATAATTCTTAACTACATTTTGAAATTATATATCCTAACTTTGGGAAGCTTTATTAAATACATAGACAGAGGTTTACTCATTTCTCGAACTCTGCTTAAAAACACATTCAGAAATGTTTCAATTTCTTACTAAGAATTCTTTTTTAACATTTTTATTCAGAGTCTACAAATTAATTATTTATTCCAAGCTCTAATTTATTAATATATTCGGCATGAATTAACCTTCGCCTTGGTGATTGTAAATTAATGTTAAAGCATGATTTCCCTTAAATTGTACCACAAAATTTCTATACATGCAATTGAATATTTTTCTGAGCCTAATCTGAACCAAAAGACCTTATAATAACAAGAGGCGTAACGCCCTTACATACATTTTAACTAAAATATGCATGTTTTTATGCATATGTTTTTTGTTGGCTACTAAAATTGCTCTCTCTTTCCGCTCGCATAAAGTTGAGAGCGTAATCTAAATAATAAATAATAATAATAATTTAATAAATCTAAATATCAAGCACGTGCGTATGTTTACGTACAGATCTATGGTGCTATGCTTGTTATTATAAGGTCTTTGATGGGAAACTACTATAACATAAATGTAACCAAACCAAAATATCACTTTTAACATATTATTAAGTGCTCTTCTTTATTATTTTAATGAAATAATTAATTTAATTAAATCAAAGGCAGATCCCTGTTGATTCCTACTGCGCAGTTTTCGCCTCCTATTATTTATAACATACCGCTATATATATGTATATATACGCCCTATCAATTTGCCAAATCATTATCCTTCGATCAGGTTACGTCATTCGACAGGTGATTCATGAAAGCAATCACAAAAATGCATCGCTTTCGTGGTCCACAGCCATTTATAATCCAGTCACAAGGCTGGCCTTAAGGCTTCTCCTTCGCATTTATTCCCTCCTTTTTGCTTAATTATACAAAACCAATTTCCCCCCTTAGAATGAAAGGCCCCCCTCTCTATCCTCTTATCCTTAAGCTATTCAATCAACGCAAACTCAACGCATTTAAAAGTTGTGCGAATTTGTTCTTTGGGTTTCGGTTTTTTGGTTCTCGAAATGATGTCATTCCTTAAACTCGACTTCTCTTGTAATTCTTGTTTCGCGTTTTCGTGCATTTATTTCCCCAATGTTGCTGCCAAAGATGATGATGATGATGACGTCGACGATGATGCGTTAGCATTTGTTGCCTCATAAGCAATAAAAAAGCAATTCCTTTGAGGTGGCCACAACGCAATTTCTCGACGAAACAACTGCGCAGAAAGGGAAAAGGGTCTCTCGATAGTTCCCCCCAAAAAAATAAAGAAGAAAAAAAACACAACCAACTGGGGGGCCCCCACAAAGGCGAGGCTTTGTTTTGGGTAGGGGTAGGAATGGCGCACTAAATTAGGTATCCATGAGAGACAAGTTCTAATATGTTTTTTAAGGGGACTGCCAACGCCTAATAAATTACATTTTGTGTGGCACAAAAAATGCTATAAGAATTCCTGAGGACGCACTTCTCTTCTATATAATTACTATAGAATTCGTGATATATGTCTGAGGTATTTGCAATGAATTAAACTTTGGGAATCCATTTAATCCGGAGATGAGCAAAGCACTTGAGATAACTATTTAAAAGTATTTACTGTTTTTCCTTCTTTTTTTTGTATAATTGCTCTAGTGACTCAGATCTCATCATGAATCACTTGTAAAGTTCAAAGCCAGCACTTAATTGATGCTTTAAAAGGAGCGAAGTATGTACTCTGTGTGGATGATTAATCAGGAAATTGTTTTGCTTTTTTGCTCTATCTTTCAGGGGAAATGAATATGTGTATTTCCCCCGATTAAAAAGTAACCAGATAATGCTAATGTCTTTTTTTAAGATTAGAAAAGGTATTTTAGTATTAAAAGAAGATACTTCTACTATGTTAATTATAGGAACAATTGGGCTATTGTTAACATATAAAAAAACATATATATAGCATTATCCATTAACTATAAAAGATCCTTAGAGCATTAACTATAAATATATCTTATTTAAAATAGATTCTTCCTTTCAATTTCTTGAAAAATAATACAACATAGTAAAAGTATTAGTTAACCCTGAAAAATTTTATAAATTAATATTTGTATTTCCACCGTTCAAGAAGAAACCAGATAATGAGGTTTATTTTTACCTTGTCTATCTTTTAAATGTGAAAAGCTAACTTAGTATCAGAAGGAGATAATGCTATTGTGTTAGTTATAAAAACAAGACTATAATCAACATAAAAAATTTATAGTTAGAGCTTATCAACATTCTAAATTCATTTTTCTTCTTTAAATTTATTTATAAATTTCTTTATATTATTTAGCCCTTCAAAATGTTGTTCAAGACCTCATTCCCTTAAGCAAGCTCGAAGATTTTTGCTTTTAAAATCAAGTACAGTTCCCTCAAATGGTATTTAAAAATCGTTGTACTTTATTTTCTTTCTTCCCCCAAAAACTGCAATACGAAATGCACTCAAAAAGCGCACAAAACTGATATTTTCTGCTTGGAGGGAGACCATAAAAAAAAAAGATGTTTGACTGGGCTCTCTCTCTCAGTCCCAAAGACTGGAGAACTCACTCAAGTTCAAGGTCAACAAAATCTCTGAGAAGCCATGATGCGTTCCTTTAGTATCTTCAATTATTTTCTTTCATTCTTTTCTTTTGTTTTGTTTTTTTTGGGAGATTGGAAGCAAAGCTGCTCCAGGCCCAGGCTGACTTCCCCCAGACCAATTAGAATTTCAATTAGGCATCATCTTGAACAACTTGGGCTTTATCTCACTCAAGAGAGTAGGAAGGCGGCCTCCTTATCGAGAGGGTCTGCTGTGGTCCCGGCTACCCGCCTTCTGTTCCCCACAAAATAAAAGTGAGCTCGATTTCGTGGCTGGCAATGTTTGTGTGCTTGGTTTGCTTGGGATGATGTCAGCATTTATTTTTGGCACAAAATGCTTGCAGCCAGCCGAGCAAAACACAATGCCCAAAAAATAAAAATACAAAACAATATACAAAAAAAATAAAAAAAAAAATAAAGAGCAAGAGCAACAAAAGCGAAACAAAACAGAAATGCCAAAAAGAAAAGAAGAAACCAAACCAAAAAAGCCGCAAAACATGCCAAAAATAATATTCAAGTAAAGGAAAAGAAAGAAGAGCAAAAAAAAAAGAAAAAGAAAGAAATGAACAGCGCACACAAACAATTATCTTATGGAAATGTTTTAAATGGGGAGGAGTGATGAAGTGTAGGCCAGAGGCGAGTCTTTTATGGCCAAGTGTAATGTATGTTGGCCAAGAAGAGGCGGAGATCGCTGTCGAAAAGAAGATTCTTCTTGTTTACTCAGACCTGTGTCTGCTGTCTACTGTCTACTGTCTGGCTTGAAGATTTCTCTCTCTCCTATGGCTGGCTTTGTTTGCCCCTTTGGAATTCTTCTTGGATTTATATTTATTGGTTTTTTTCCACAAGTATTACTTGTCAAGTCATTTCAAATTATTGCCTACTCAATGATTCGTGGGTTATTTATTTATTATTCCACTTATATATATCTTTTTATAATAAGTAATGTCTGGGTTTTCGCTGTGTGTGTGTCTGTATCTTGACATCTATTTTTAACTTTATTTTACCTTGTGGATAACTTAACAATAGGTTGGACTAATTGAAACTTCTTTGTTTCCATTTTAGGTAGGCAAAATTGTCTTTTTCTATATTTTTATGCGGGTGGTAAGTCTTCAAATTTGTTGGCTTCTTGTTTGTCTTATAAATCTTTCCCGGTTAGATCTGTAGTAATGTTCGAAAATGTTTTTTTTTAACTTATAAATTGGTTTTACTAAGTCAAATTTAATTTTGTATCAAAGAAAAGATAACCAGAAAATCCTCCTATCATTTCCCTATCAATACTTATTTTAATTTTATATTTCATGGTTACTTTAAAACCAACCATGATTAAAAAAGCATTCATCAACCCGTTGACTTATAGAAGAGCTCATAAAGATATCAATTTCTATTAGCCATATACTAAGCTCTTCCTTTCCTGTAGTTCATGAACTATAATAACCATAAATTGGGGTCATAAGGAATGATAAAGAAACTTTAACTGTCCAAGCCACCAGCTACAGCAACATATTCCAACACTAATCGATGTGATTACATTAACATTATCGTGGCTAGGAAATAGACATGGACAGGCGACGTTAAAAACTAAAGAAAAAGAAGGGAAAATCGGATGGGGAGAGTGGGGGCCAGTAAATGGCAGCTTGACAACTAACGAGCAACAACAATGAAAAGCTATGTCGACGCCATCATGTCTGGCGTATACGCTCGTTCACTGGAAATCGTTAATTTCTCGCCCCAACACCGCCCAACACAACAATCGAGGTGAGCCACGAGCGAAACCCCTTAGATACAGATACTGATACTGTTACAGATACAGATAGACTTTTCTTTATTTTATTTGCACTTTGCAATGTGCGGCAAATTACATTTAAATGGCTGCCACTTAAAATGTCTATTGCCATTAAAGTGGGGCTAAAAAAAAAATAGCTGCGATGCCATGAAGGGTTGTGAGGGGGAGTTTGTAGTGTTTGCCAAAACGTTTGTGAGAGGATTGTGGGGATTGGGGGGATATACTCTAACTAACGACACGTGTGCGAAAAGTAAATTTATATCAAAGTGCAAATATTAGCGCGAGTTGAAAAAACAACAAGCAAGTAGTGGTTTTAAACAAACTGGTAAATATTTCAAGGAATAATTATAGATAGATAACCTGAGAGGTAAAGATTTCATAAGATTAATATAATATA
>JAEIIG010033537.1:0-11349 GCA_018904695.1 Drosophila parvula | reverse complement strand
GCTTTAAAGTTAAAAATTTATTGTTGAGTTCCATTTGCTTGTCTTGGAGGGTTACTTTTAAAAAGCTTGTGATGTCTCTTACGTTGTTATTTAGAGTAGTAGTATATGTATGTCGAAGGATATTAATGTCAAATGATAAGCACGAGCTCACTTGACTATAGCTCACCTTCATATATTCATATATACATATGTATGCAGAAATATACATATAGTATATATATCATATATTATATAGCAAATAATTACATATAACACATTTGCATATAAAATCCCAACCTCTAGGTAGTTTGGGTCTCGGTGGAGGTCACGATGGCGGCTATTATGGAGCCATTTCCCTGGGACACGCAGCGGTATCTCCAGCCCTCAACTATCACGGTCTGTTGACTCATGGATCTGGTCCGGCCCCAGCCAGCCACTCGCTCTCCCATCTGGATTCTTCCCTCAGCGGATACTCTCACGGAGTGGGTGGTATTGGGCCCCTAGGGGCAGGATTCTATCGCTATGCTCCCAGTGTATCGGCGCTGAGCAGCCATGCCCCTGTGGCGGCCACCGCCTACCTGAAGTCAGCGCCAGTGGCCCAGCCGGCCTTGCTGAAGGTGGTGCCCGAGAAGCACCTGGAGCACTTTGTAAGTAATTTTTCATCCATTTCCAAGTAAATGCCGACATTAAAGAGTCCACTTTTGCCCACAGGATGCCCATCCGCGGTACGCCTTCGAGTACGCCGTCAATGATCCCCACACGGGCGATAACAAGCATCAAAAGGAGGAACGTGACGGCGACGTGGTCAAGGGAGAGTACTCCCTGGTGGAGCCCGACGGCAATGTGCGCACGGTGAAGTATTACGCCGACTGGGAGACGGGCTTCCATGCCGAGGTCATCAACAGTCGCGATCAGGGCAAAATAGTGGCCAAACGTCAGGCAGCAGCCAAGTCGTGAGGTGAGCGATCTCTTATATAAAATATATATTTGCTCAGTTCTCAGGTCAACCATATACAAATTTATATTGATTTATATTTTTAACAAATTGATATATAATATATGTACTATAGCACAGAATGAAGTTGTTATACCTCAGCAGTTATTATAAATCACTTGATCTGCATAAATGAATATTAATCTATGGTTTATATTTATAAGAAATGATTTTTGTTTAGATATATGTTAGCTGCAGCCAGAACGGGTTGCCTATCTAAGAAAAATGACCAATTCGACAAAAAAAATCATATGTGCGCTAGAATACGTCCAGTAGTTCGCTTTAAAATCTGTCAAAATGTTATGTTTTTGTTATATGTTTATTTTTAAACTATTTCCATATCATTTCTATTAATTTGACTGAATTTGTCTCAGTTAAATCGAAAATAACTGACACAAGAATATTTGAATTTACATTATGAGCATTGTGACGTCACGAATGTCAGTTATTTTAGATCGCTTTGGTCTTCTCTGACGTCTTATCAACATTTGGATGCATTTAAACAAATAAAACAATAAATTCAAATTGGGTTTCACGATTAAAACTCTCAATTTGAGGTTTTTTTAATAACTTTCTGATAACATTTAAGCTACTCTACAGTACTTTTTACTACATTTGAGAAAACGTGTAATTAATTTAGTTAATTTCCCTTAAATTGAATTCTTTTTTATTCTTACAAAATGTGTAATTCTTTCTGTGTACATATTTTACTCGTAGAAGATATTATTCATATTTAAAAAAAAGTAAGCTGGTCAATGTAAATTCTAATATACGTTACTAAAAAATCTAGAGAAGTCACCCGGTCCAATTTCATTTAGGAATAAATGCAAGCTGTATATATATATCAAATATATCAATATTTTATAGTTATCTTTTGTTCATCAATTTTATTTAATAGTTTTATTTAACTACAATCCATTATTCCATCTATCTCATCTAGCTCCGCACAGGTCGCAATTGTTTGGTTCGTTCTGCAACTGTAAATAGCCTCAAATCCACAACCTTCTTCTCATTAAACATTAAACGTATTTATGTAAATCCCCTCAACGACAACGAAGCACCACAACCACGATGTCACACGGCCGCCATGATATATGCAATATCCATCCACCAACTATACATCCGCCAAGCCCCCCTCACATTTTGGATCCCCCCGATTCTGTGCTCATGTGATAAGCGTTTCGTTTATATTGAATTGCTTGCGCTGCTCTCATCTCAAACTGCGCGCCCCTTACTATGCCCGACTACTTGTACATAAAGGATTGTATATTGGTATCTTGTAAAGTGTTAATTTCAAATAAACGACATTTAAGAACGCCACAGTCGGGGATGCTCGACAATGAGATTAATTGAATCACCGATCGCTCCTGTTGTATATTTTACTTGAGAGGTTTGAAGCCTTATTTGGGAACAGCGGTGAATAAAACACCTTTATCTAATTTGTCTAAGTTAAGTAAGTTGGTTTATTGCCCGATAAACATGACATGAACTATTGAATTTATAGAATTGTACAGTTTTGCATATATAGGTTTGTATGTATGTATATATTATCTAGTATCGTACAAATAACTATCAATTTATATTTATTTATTTTTGTATATATAGTATTTAAGCGGCGAATCACAAAGACCTTCGTTATTACCGAAACACAGTTGGAACACTAACTCCTTTGTCTAGAAACTGGGCCCGAAGGCCAGCCGCAGATCCTCGCTTATGAATAACCCGAAGTCTGTGCTCTTGGCCCGATGCGGATGCTGAGTGCAATATGTGTGGAAGATATGTCGCAGGATGCGGCTGCCCTGCAGCTCGATCTCCAAGCGGCGCCGGCTTCCGGCCTCGCCCATGTCCAGGTGGGCTAGCAGCCACTGATTCTTCAAGGAGCGCAGGTCCTTTTCCATCTTGGTCAGCTCCTGGCTTCCGGTCTGGGGCACATGCAACGGCTCCAAGGCGGCAAAGGTTTTTCTCATTTCGCTGCCCTGCAACTGCACGCGAAGGGACCGCTCCTGACGGAGAGCCTGGTGCAGCATGTTCATCTCCCGGTTGGAACTAATCGCAGTGCTTGTCACACAGGCACTGTCGGCCTGCTGCTGCTCTCGCCAGTGCTGCTGCGCCTGCTCCAGCACCGAGATCTTGTCGGCCAGTATAGTCAAGGCCTGTCCCAGGGCTGCCTCCTTGGCCAGGATGGACTGCTCCAGGTGCTCCACAGTCTCGGCGAATCCGGCGAGCACCAAACATTGCTTGCTAAGCTGCTTCTCGGCCATCTCCTTGCGGATCTGCAGCTCGGAGAAGTCCTGCATCTTCATCTTGGCCATGTACTTGAGGCTTTTGATTTCCTTGTCTCGCTCTCCCACGGTCAGCTCGAGGGTTTTCACGTCCTCATAGTGCCGCTTCACTTGGGCAGCTCGCTCCTGCAATGTGTTGCTGCCAGGATGACGCACATACTCCGTGTTCACATCTGTGGACTCCAGCAGCGCGAAGAGCTCATCCAGCTGTTCCTCCAGAAGCTGCATGCACCGCTGACTATAGGCGTCCACTTCCTTGGGTTCTGAATCTGCCTCCTGACAGGCAGGAGCAAACTTATTGTAGTTGAGCACCAGCATCCTCCACAGCTTCTCGTGGGCTATGCCACCGTTAGAGTCCTTGCTGGCCTCCCGAGCAGTGGAGCCCAGTAGTCTGATAAGTGCACCCAGCGCTTCGTTGGCCTCCAGGATTCTCTGGTACCTGGCACACTGCATTCCAGTCCAGGAAGCCGTCTTACTGTTACTCAGCTTTCTCTGCAGCTTCTTTAGCTTCTGCTTGTGAGCGCAGCTCGTCTCCATCAGCAGCTGCATGCAGTGAAAAGAGACGGTCTGTTCGTCTCCAAGCTGTATTATAGTGTGCATCAGACCTGCGTTGGCATTCACGGCATCCAGCCCCGCTTCGTACACCTCAATTAGGGTTCCGTACAGCTGCTGCTCGTCCAGAAGCTCCACCAATGTCTGAGGCGGCATCAGGTTCTGATGCAATGCACTCACATAGTGTAGGACCCTCTGGATAGGCTCGCAGTTTGTATGCTCGTCCAGTTGTCCCGTCTTCAGAAGGCGCACGAATTCGTCCAGCTGCTGTTCCTGGGCTTCCAGGTCACTCCGGTAGATGGCCGCATGGGTGCACAGCTCGTAGTCGCAGTGGTTGAGTCCATGACGGAACTGCTGGAGCACCAGTTGGAGGCTCTTCAGCAGGTAGAGGCACTGCGACCGGAAGATGTATCGCTGCACGGAGTAGCCCTCAAATATAGCATCGCGGCCTGTGACGAGAGAAGAAGGCATTAAATATAATATGGAAATCAAAATAAATACGATTTGGGGAGTGGATATAACCCCACTTAGCTAATATAGAACTCTCACCGAACTCGCAGGCCGTGGGAAACTTTTCGTTGATGGCCTGGCACACTATGGTCAGCTTCTCGTTCATCCTTTCCAGGAGCAGCATGACCAGCACCACGTCGTGCTCTCCTCCCCGCAAGAGGAACTGTTCGGGAACAAAGGCGAGGACGTACTCCAAGTGCTGGCACTGCAATCTCAGCTCCACAGCCTTGATCTGCTGTTCTAGGGCCCTTCCATACGCTTTGCTCACACTGAATATATGCTGGTAGTCCGTCTGGCTCTGATTGGAGGCCTCCTCCTGCTGCGACTCGTTGGCACTGCTGAAGTCCTCGATGGACAGGGTGCCATCTGCCCGGACTTGGAGTTGCTCTTGAAGCTGCCTAACCAAGTCCCGGAATTTCATAATAGTCACGTCCCGATCGTAGAGGCTCTCCATTGCAGCATTTTTCTGCTGCTCCAGAATCTTTACCTGACCAGCCAGCTTGTCGATCTCCTCGCGCAAATCAGTCTCCTGTTCCTGGTTACTTTCAATAAGTTGCTCTTGGATCTGTTCCAGTGCCTCCAGCTCGTAGACTTCATCCTCGAGAAGCTTGACACGATCTTCAAGCTCTAGTTTCAGGCAAGCCAGTTGCGTGACCATGGACTCTGCTCCCAGAGAAGCATCTACTTGTTCCTTCAGATCCATTAGCTGCACTTCCATGTTGTCCACCCTTCTGCTAAGCAACTCCTTGATGTTCTTTAGCTCGTTGATCTCCGAGTGCTTGGTCTCGAGCTCCTTATGCGTGCGTTGACTGCTCTGCTTTTCCTGGGCGAGAGTGTCCCTTAGCCGAACCACCGTTTCCCGGAGCCGTTGATTGTACTGTTCTAGACGAAGAAACTCGCCGGTGGATTGCGGTGTGGCACCCATTCCGGCTTGTTTCTCCTTCTTTTCAATCCGGTGGCCCAGCTGCTCCTCCTGCTCCGCCTTCAGGATCTCCACGTCCAAGCTAAGTTCGTCGTTTCGCTCTTGAGCCATCTCCAGTTCCATTTGCAGAGTTTCCATCCGCTCCTCCGCCATTTCTTTGTCCAGCGTGAGCAGCTCTATGCTCTCGGCTATTTCGTCCAGCTCCCTTTTGAATTTGGAGGAAGCGTCTTGAGCTTCTCGTAGCTCGTTTCGGGATCTTTGGAGCTCCCTTTGGAGCAACACCTGCTGCGTCATAATCTGCGACTTGAACTCCATAAGCTGCTCATTGTGTATCCGCATCCGTTCCAGTTCCAACAGCTTTAGTTTGTCCTCGCTCTTCTGCACCCTCAGCAACTGAAGTTCCTCCCTCAGTTGTCGCAGTTCCGGATTGTCCGTCGGAGGAGCCGCTGTACTAGGGGTTCGCAGAGCAGGCCCCGGGGTGAACTGCGGCCGCAGGATCTCCAGGAAACCGGGTTCCACAAAGGCGGCTGGCGCAACTCGTTTCACACAACTCGTGGGACTCATGCTCGTCTTGCTGCGTTTGGGGGCCAAGGCCAATGGCACCGGCATGGCCAAAGTCAGCTGCGCCGTAGAGCTCTGAGCCTGAGCTGTGGTTGGCTTCGGTTGGCTAATCCTCGTGGGCCTCAACTGCGTGTAGGACGTGGATCGCCGCTGGTTACAGGTCATTGGTGGCGCTGTAAGTTGCGTTGTAGGCCGCTGCTGAGCCGGCAACTCTCCAATTGTGCTGGTCTGGAGCGGATCGGGAGGCCCATCCTTGGCTGGCTCCCTGTGTTGTATTGTATCCTGCTTTTTAACCGTGTCACCAACTTTTCGTTCGAGTTCAGGGGGATCCATGGACTCCATCTGCCTGGGAAGCACCTTAGATTGCTGTACAGCTGCTGCATTTTTAGGAGAACATTTTACATCTTCCACGACCTGCGCTTTCTGTTGATCGATTTCAGGCACACTTGAATCCTGAAAAATATAAATTTGTTTAATAGTTTCTCACCTTTATAAATGCTGAATTAGTAATTATTAATTCGTATTTGTTTCATATTAATTTTTGTTGATTGCCAATGAAAAACATGTACTTGTTTCATTTGACCTAATTACAATGCGTTTTTAGTCACCTTTGGAAGCTGAAGAGGCTGCTGCTGGGCTGCCAAAAACTTCCCCGAAGTCTTGGCCAACGTCTGATCTCTGGGCGAGTGCGTATTTCTGGCCCGGGGTTGAGGTGACGCTGGACTTGAAGGAGCTCCCTTCGTTTTGCCAGACGTGCCGGCCATCGCCTCCCTCTGGGTATCCTGCAGGAAATAGAGCATAGTATATATAATACATCCACATCCCACTTTGACCTTTTCTTAGGCATTACTCACTTGCTCCTCCACGGACTTCGCCCCACCACTCCGCCTCGTGACTTTCGCTCGGGCCCCCTCACGTTGCATTTCATCGGCTTTTTGATTATCCGCTCCTTTGGGAAGCTCTGCAATCCTCACCAGCTGCTGGGCTCGCACAAACAGACCGCAGTTGGTGGGACACTTGAAGTACACATTGCCATGGATGCTACCATTATTCTTGCCCAGCGGCTCGTCCAGAATCACGCCGTACCAGAGACCGGCGGCGAAACTAGTGCGTCCCACATAGGCGACCTTACCTTGCAGATGTTTACCCGTTACCTCAACACGCTGGCCAAGTTTCGGTTCCCGAGGGCTCATCGTCTAAAAGCGTCTCTTACGTCATTTTGTGCACCTGACACACAGTCCAAGTCCAGTTGGATGAGCCGTTGGCGTGTGTAATCCCAGTTAGCAGCTTGCAAAACTGCACAACTGAGCAAAACCGATGCGAACGAAAAGGCGAAATCGAAGGCAAGTCATCATGTGTTGAGGGCCCCACCCCGAGGAAATTGTTTCCCTGGGCGCAGGCGCGAAAAGTGGGCACATTTTCGGTGCGGTCACGGGGTAGAAAGTGCACATGGCGACAAGCCGACAGAACTTTCGACTTCGAGCCGCTGCTTATAAGAATTGTTGTATATCATTGCAACGTATAATTATTTTAGGCAGAAGTTGACTGGGCAGTGAAGGAAGCTTCTCCGACCCCTTAAGGTATACATATATCTAGATCAGTATCACCAGACGAGTGGATCTAACACCGTCCGTCGTCGGTCTGTCCGTTGATCTTTACATTTTTAGAACAAAGCTTAAAGTTTCAACAAAATTTTTCAACAACGTTTCTAAAAATGAACTACAAAAAAAATGTATATTAAACAAATAAGGAAAGCTAAGTTCGGGCGAAGCCGCAGTTTTTATACCCTTGCAGATGCCAATTTTGTCGGATAGTTCCTATAGCATCTATATGATAAGTAGACCGAATCACATACATTTTAATATCTGCTTTTATAATCATATGAAAAAGGCAAATATAATGTTTAATTTGCGTATCTTTAATAGTGATTATCGATCTTTATTTAGTTATGTTGGAACACTTTCTCCGAACATCTGTACCAAGTTTCAAGTGTATAGCATTTTTTTTTTGGTTGTGAGAGGCGTTAATGAAATAAGTGTTTTATGTTATAATTGCAAGGGTACATATAAAAACATCGTCTTAAGTTCGTCCAAACTTAGATTCCTTTTTGCTTTTAGCATGCTCTTATTGCCACCTTTTAACTTATTTACAGACTCCTTTCCCTGCAATAAATGGCTTGCAGGGGTCTACTCCTCCACTCCTTTTTCTTGGTCCAGGGCTCAATGCTCCTTCATGCTGAAAACCATTCTTCAGTATAGACAACGAGTTTTTTTTATCTTGAATACTCCGTTAGTTCGCCGTTTGAACGCCTAATTAATCATATTAATTATGTAATTAAATTTTTGGATCTTTAATTTCTGTACAGTTCCGGAATATGGTAGAAGAAAGGCTATATTTTAATACCGATATATGTGAGATTTCTTTACAAGCTCACTTCCATTTTATCCAATTATCTTAGCGCCTTTATTATAATTTCTTCATTTTTAACTTTAATTTAAAAATTATTTACAAACAATATTTAAGTCCCTTCACTTAACAGATCATCAAAAAACATTGAAACGCTACACGAATTTATTGCTATTGCTGATTTACATTTTGAAAAGAGACCAGATGATATTGCCTACATCGAATGGATTTGGTTGTGCATTCACTTAATACGTGTTGCCAGCTCAGGATTAAGGTGGCATTCAAATATACACTGGGAAAGATTCCCTCTAGAAGACGTTTCGACAAATTGGACAGGTGGACTTGCTGCTGGTGGTGAACCATTTGTACTGAAAGCAAGGAGAGGGTTAACCCTAATAAACGAGAAGAAGCACATCAGAAAATTCTTACCAAGCAGGGGCCGTGGAATTTCTTTTTGCAGGTCTTGCAAGTGAGCTTTGGCAACTGACAAGTGTCCTGGTGGATAACGGTATAGCACACGTAGCACTCTTCTACGCCCTCAAACTTCTTGTCCAGATTGTTTTTCCACATCGTTAAGCCGTCGTATATAGTGCCGTTCTGAAATAAATAAGGTAATAGCCTTTAAACTGTTGTACGGAAGCTTATGAGTGAGTGAACTAAAGATAGTTGTTCATCAAATTGACATTATCTCGAAAATCAAATATGGCGGGCACTTTTTTGAGGTTATGGGAAAACAAATTTATTTAAACAAACTGTAAATATGGAAATAAACCTTGGTTAAGATACAGTACTCACTGATTTTTATTTTTTATAGTAAACAAGTGAGTAAATATGTTAAGCGACTAAACAATGAGTAGTAAACTAATAAGCAAGTGAGCAACTGATCAACTAAGCAATGGGCAGTAAACAAGTGAGCAACTGAGCAATGAGTAGTGAATAAGTAAGCAATATGAGAGACTTGACTCTTCTGAAGGCGGAAAAAAAACAAGTGAACACGTTCACCCAATTGAAAATTATTTACCCAACAATAATTAAAGCTAATAGTATCTTTGGGGATCAAGATCGTCTCTCTCTTTTTTAGATTTGGCAGGAATATGAACATACCTGATGCGTGAGAAAGATGGTCAGCTGCATGCCCACGTTTCGGGAGGATGCCCGTCCTCCTATCTGCTTGCCGCACTCTACCTTCACGGCCCCCAGCGGATAATTGGGGGCCAGAGTAATGACCAGCTCCATGCGGGCCTCATCGATGGCATATACCGCAAGCACTTCTCTGGTTGAAGAGTGAACGGTGACCTATGGATAAACGATGATGAAATAGCGATGGTTTAAGATAATTTAGAACTAGTATAATGATTTCGTTCAATTAAAAGCGCTCAGTAGCCTGTGTTCCTACAGGCTAAACAAATAAAAATACAAAAGTACGTTTTTCTGTGCGAAAGAAGATTGAGCGTCGGCAAGAGTGACATAAAGATGCTGCCTCTCGAGATTTTTCGACTTATTATAATCATTCTACTACTTATCGGCATCATATGTGTGTTTTCTCTTCGCTCGACCGTCAACGACTCAGTAGAACGAACCTAATAAAGCCTGCAGCCATCGCTCACCTGCATATTCTCGTGCTTCTCCTTTCGATTTGCAATAGCCTTGAGCTCCTCGCTGCAGATCAACGAGCTCACGTAGTTGGTGGTAAGGTTATCCACAAAGTTCTTCTGCCTGGACTGCGTGGCATTCCACCACCGGCGCACAACTGCGGGCAGCTTGCGCAGGACCTCTGTGTACAGGTGGCAGACATATCGCTCCAGAGACAGCTTTCGATCTGCGAGTTGAGATAATATACAGATACAGAGACTGATCAAGGCAAGCCAAGCTAAGCTGTATTTCATTTCCAAACGTTGTGTTCATTGAGAAAAGTAGTTTGTCTCATAGTCCGTAAGCGTTCACTTCGTAAAATAGTTTTTCCGTTTCCGTTTTCGATTTCGTATTTTCGTTCCATTGGCAACCATGGCTTCTACAAAGCCATTTGATTTCAAGACCATGTCCTCCGAAATGCCGCCACCAAAACGCATGCAGCTGGAGGGCGAAAAGGTGACGGTTGCTGAGGCAATCAACTTCCTAAAGACGCAGTGTGATCAACGCGCGGAACCCGTGGATCACAAGCGGGATGATGACGCAATTCAGGAAGGGCCCACAGTCGCAGACGAGCTCAATGCGCGCCTGGCCATGGTACATGTGCGCGAGTCGCGAGCCAAGCGTATTCGTCGCCTGGTTAAATACCCCACAAAAGAGCTGCAGGCCCAGTACAGGTAAGTTGTGCCCAGGTGCAACTTTAAGACTATCTACCAAAGACACTATGAGATGCGTAACGCCCATACATTCAATTGGCATATGCCAGTTATGCCAGTATGCCGGCTAGCACAAAGTGGTGAGCGTAAAATCGAATGCGCTTCCGCACAAGTGCGTATGTGGGCGTGCATATCTAGAATGCTTGAGAATGCGTGTATACACAAACTCTCTCTTGCTTTGGGAAAAATTTCAAGAGGGCCTTAAGCCAAGTCCTAGTACCGAGTACTTCGTCGTTTTTTGATTTGCTCTCGCTCCCACTCTGTTCTTTTACAGAGCTTTAGCAACTTGACAAAATTAAGAGCAGAGCAGAGCGAATGCTTTTTTTTTTTTTTAAGAGTTTTCAGATTACAAGTACATGTACAGTGCCTTACACATATATTACGTTATCACGTTTTTGATGTCTAAAACATTTTTATCAAATTATTTCTTGAAAGGAAAAAGGGGTCAGCGAAATGATTGTTTCATTATTTAAGGAGCGGGGGTCAAGGACAATGATAACGTAAGTAATCGTTTTGATTACCTGATCATAGGGATAATATCCCCCCTATACAATCAAACATAATTTCGCTTACCCCCGCCATCCCGCTAGATGTAGTATGCCGTGCCTAAAAGGGGTCGAAAAAGTTACAAAATATCTCTTATGCCGATGCTGCGCAAACTATATGGGTCTATGCGTTCGTTGGAATTTGTTTCATCCTCAGCCGAAGTCAAGCTTATTGCCAAAATAATAATGTGCATATTTTTAAAGCGAGGCTCTGCGATGATTTTCTAAAGTTTTAATTAGCTTTTCTAAAGCG
>JAEIIG010033535.1:0-13644 GCA_018904695.1 Drosophila parvula | reverse complement strand
CGACATTCGCCAAGTTTGTTTCCTAAGTCTTTTGATTTCGCTGAAGCATTTTTCATCTCTTTGTGAAGTGGCTTGCCACAAGTCCAATTGCTTTAGCATTAACCTCGTTAGGGAGAGGGTTCAAGGCATGTTGGAAATGGAAAGGTCTAGCACCATTTATCAGGCCAATCTGGGGCGCAAAAAAGTGAAAGATGGGAGTGTGTTCGTAGGCTTGCGTGAAGCGGTTGCCCATGTATGTATTTATAAATGTAACCAGTAATTCATCGGAATGCACGCAAAAGTATTGCCATTTAGGCACATTAAAATCGACTATATTATAAATTGTAAAATATTATGATATAGTCAAGTCTTAACGTTAATATGAATTCATTTCCATTTCCCATCGTTGAAAATTGATATAAACTATGAAGTTGCTAGAAAAATGACAGGTAATTATGGTTTTTAAAGCTGGTATGCCATAGAAGGATTTAGTTCCATTGACAATTAAAATGAATTGGGAAGTATAGCAGTTTAAAATCAAAAAAAATCTGTCCTATTATTTAAATATACATATGAGCTTTTAAGAATTTTATTTAAAAACAGCTTTTAGTTAAACTTAAACATTTATTTAAGTACGTTTTTACATGCTTTTTTCATTAAAATAGAGTCATTTTTAACTTTTTTTTTGGAAAGTAAATTAGTTATAATATTTTATAAAAACTTTCTTGGTCTTTCATATTAAAATGTAAATCTTGATTATATCACTTTATTTACTATATTTTCACTCTATCATCTCAGTTACTTACCTCGTAAACAGCTGATATCCTATATATCGTTTGGGGCACGTTTCCCACAACAGTATGTGACAGTTGAGGGGATTCAAGTCGAAATTACCGTTGCGCAAGAAGAACTGCAATGCCTCTGTATGATGTTTCGCTATAAAAAATAATTAAGGATGGATCACACACAAATCACACTCCTTATCACCGACACGATCTTCCCACTTACACGCGTCCGTGAGCGAATTCAGGGAAAGTAGGGTCAGCAGCGATAGTACGATGCCAGGTAGCATTTTGAGCCACAAAAAGTTCGCATTTAAATTCGTATCACGGAGCACAGAAGCGAGCCAGCCACATGGGGTTAAATGGAAGGCATAAGACTAATTGAACGCCATACTCGCATCGTTTTCTGCCAAAACTATGGGAGACACCGAATGCTGGAGCTTTTAACAAAAAAAAAAGCTGCATCCGCTTAAGAAAATGGAAAACGAATGAAAAATCTCCGAAAATTGACACTCACGAAATGAAACGACCCGGCGCCATCGCCGTGGATTGGGTGACATTGCTTTGTGGCGAGCAGATAGACACTTGTTTTCATCTTTCGGTTTTATGTGCACAGAAGTTGCGTGTAACCGAAAGCCCCGATTTCCATATGACCGGGTGCACTGAAAAAAATAGCAACCACAATAATAATAACCAATATAGAAGCAGAGAAGTTCGCTTAGTAGATAAATATATATTATTTATTTATTAATTAACATGTAAAGTCCTTTTCTATTTAAGTTTTCTTTATAACTAATTTTTGTTTTATTTTTAGGTGTACTTCTATATTGTTGTTTGATGGTTGTTTCACAATTGTCTATAAAGTTTTAAACGACTATTGATTGCCACATTTGGACACCTGCAGGCTCCGGCACGGTACACAGCAATAAAGAATAAAAATAATTAAAAAAGCTCGAACCAAAGATAGCAGATATGGTGAAACAAATTGAATATTTTGCTAAAAGTTGTGGCATTGATCTTAGTGAAGTTAAACGCTATTACAAGACATACTTTCCATTTCCATTTACAAATCATTAACTCCACAGTGTCGACTTATTTTAAAAGTGCTAACTTAAGGTCAGACGAACACAGGTCAAATTAGAGACCAACAAATAGGCCGACAAGTCAGGAAAAAGATCACAATTGCGGAATACACGACTGACATCAAATGCTTTTCCGCGGCAATTTTCCCCAAACGAAAGTAAACAACGTAGGGCCTGCGGCTAATTTAATAGATTGAAAGTAATGAGCTCGTTTGCCTACAACACCACAAAACGGGGCTAAAGTCAACTGCAGACATGACTTTTTGATATAGTAAAACCTTTCCGTGGAAGGGAAAATGAAAATGAAAATGCAAATGAAAAGGAAAAGAAAAACATAACCAACGACACCGCAGTGCAGTGAGAAGAAAAACTTGAGACACCGCAATTGTTTTCCTCAACAGTAGATGCAGGTTGTTGCTCTATTTTAAAGTTAAAAACAATAGCTGCCAAGGTTGTCATTGTTGCTAACATAAAACAATAATAGGCTATACAAATATACATTATTTTATAAAAGGAAGCATAGCTGTTATAATTAAGTATTTCAGATAACAAGTTTATACATTTTAAAAGAGTCTCAGGGATGCGGTGCTGCCTATTACTTCCCTTCGTAAAGTTTTCCTTGGCTTTTCATGGTTGCTGGCTTCAGTTTCAGCCAACTTGTTCACATCTTTTTTGTTGTTAATTTTATAAGTGGCCATTGCATAAGGTTTTCCCGAACTGCAGTGATACTGAACTAGTTTTTGTAACACCTCGAAGGCATTGTCTTGGCTGCCGAAATCTAGCCCTTTAATTAGACATGCAATTATGATAGGCGTCGGAATAATTACCTCAGTACGAAATAATGTTGCAATTGGATGTGCGAATTAAAGCGAGTTTTCCATATCATTTGCAATAGGCATCAATCAGCTTATAAATGAAATTATTTTTGCAGCTTTTTCTTTCGCTAATTAAACACATTTCAGATAAATTGACCATGACCATTTTGGGCTCTATTCGCTGATTTACATTTAACATTTTTGTAGCCACAGTTTTGGGTAAAGTTTGTAACTTATGGAGCATAACGGTGGCCGGAAGCTTCCTGGAAATATTTACAAAAATCAACAAAATATAAGGGCAATTTATAAGTTAAAAAAAATAATTTATATTGTGCAGAATATGATATGCAAATACATTTCTTAAGAAAAACTCTATTTTAACCTTTAATTAGCATTCTTTTATTTAAATAAAAATAGCGATACCCTTTCGATCTTAAGTTCCGCACTTATTCGGTTATTCATTTGATTTTAAAATTGTGATAACATCAAAAATTAATTTCTCAGAATTCACTGAAAATGTCAACAAAGTATTCACATGATTTAATGATTTTGAAAATATATTTACAAAATAAAATAATCTTAAAATAAGAGGTCATGGGAATTTACTTGAAATATCAATGAAACATACAACAAAATATAAAATAATTTAATAAATAACTGATCTTTAACCTTAGAGCTTCTTCGGGGCTGATTAAACTCTCTTAATGCCAACAACAACAACAATATTTTTTAACGAAATTCTAACAGAATATATATATCTTTATATATATATCCATTTATATATATCTGTATAAACAAATATAAATATTAATACGAGTATAAAGCAATGTTATCATTAAAAAATTCCTGAGGAATCATTAGATGGTGGTGATATCCACTAACTGTTAAAAGAAGGCCTTAACATAAAGCTCAATCGGGCCATGTTTCAAAGCTCCATGAGCTTTCTTTTGAGCCAATATAAAAATCAACCCACTTTCACGGGTTTTTAATCTGTATTTTTCACGCATACCATTGTTCTATTTAATGTGATTTTAATACAAATGCTTAATTATTTATATATACCTTAATATTATATTCCTTAATGTGCTCTGATAAATTCACTTTGTTTTTTTATTTGTCAACAAAATATTTAAGCAATAAGTATTCTTAATTTTCAACATTTGAAAATATTAAACAATTAAATACTTAAATTTAATTTAATCTTAATGCAGCCCCTTTTTCAGAAAATCACATTTCACCCACATCTCCTCCCAATTTAATTTTCTGCCAAACAATCGAATAAGCCTCCGTCAAAAGACCAAATCAAGAATAAAATTCCATTCAAGCGTCCTTATTACTTATGCAAGTCCCAATCAATTTTCAATTTCTTGCCTACGCACACACTCAGCAAATTCCCAGCAAATTTCCAGCAATTTCCTTGGAAAATAATCGGAAAAGCTTTGCCTACTTACAGATAGTTTTAGAACTTGGCGCCAACTTACGATGCCTTTCAGCGAGTCTAATCAAAATTGGCCATAAATTCCAAAGGGAAGAGAGTGGAGTATAAAATTGCTCAGAGCTTTGTTTTTGCCCTGCCTTTTTCTTTCCTTTGGCCTAACTTTACTAATTAATTGTGCACTTGAGAATTTTTGAGTAAACTCGGAAACTTAGCGGGGAGATTCCACTGGGAAAGAGCGGGGCGAGCTGTGCGAGGTGTTTGGAGCTGGCAAAGTTGACGAGTAAATAAACTAACAATTTTTCCTACTTAATTAACAAAATTGTTTTAATGCCCCTTCCCTAGCCAAGTGAGGCGTGAAGCAATGGCAAATGGCTATGTCGACGACGACGACGACGCGATGCTGTCAACATTGACAGACTGGCTGAAGGACAGACCGACCGACCGACTGGCTAAATGACTGAGTAAACAAAACCGAAGTGCGCCGGGCCCCTGCTCCTGTGTTTTGGAATATGGCAATAATTAAACTTGTCACAGGAGCAGGCTGGCGGCAAAAGGATAGGTCACATGAACGATGCATAGTCGAAGCACATGAGGACAGAGCTGATAACTTTTTTCGGGGCATCTTATAGATACTTTTTCCTTTTACTATGTAGTACAAAATCCAGTGGTAAAAAATGCACAGGTTAAACTTTCATTGGTGAAAAACTCATTGGAGAAAAATATACTGGTGAAAATGTAAATTGAAATTACATTCAATTCTATAAATCTGTAAATTCGTGTAATACACTTAACACCAATAAATGGTATAAATTTGTGCAATAGTGTAATACAATTTACAACAATAAATGGTATAGAAAATTGATCAATTGTGAACAATTGTGAACATTTCTTTAGTTGGTGAAAACTGCATAGTTTTGACTAGTAAAATTGTTATCCCTGAATAATCAGTGGAAAAATGAATTCCTTTATTCCCTTGCAATGCTGACTGTTTGCGGCCCCGTTAGCCAAAGCGACCATTTCGCTTTTTATTGCAAATAACATTTGGATTAACATATAAAGGAGTCCTTCAGCATGGGATTGGCATTCCATTTGTTTGCGCTGGCCACTTGGCTCCACAATAAATTGTGACTTATGCAGAAGTGCAGCGAGCAGAGAGAAGCGAGCAGCTTATGAATTGCATTACAAAGTCGCATAAATTGTCGCATTCGCAATGCGCCAAAAGTGCGCGCAACAAATCGTTTTGGCGTCAAAATGCATTTATCATCGGCAGAAAGTCGCATCCATGGCGAAAATTCAATCTGATGTCAGGAAACGCGAGAATTATGAGCTCAGCTCGGGGATCAGCGGCTACTTGGGGGTAGGTGGTGTTGAGGGTGGTATTTGGGTGGTTTTTGGGGGTGGTTCGTGGGGCGGTTTGTGGGGCGGATTCTCCTGGCGATGGCGTGAAATGTCTCGGCTGAATTATGCGGATGCTTTGACAAGCTCTTTTTCCGCTCAGCTCTCCATTGACTTTTAATGGCTCCGCCCCGCATTATTGAGATTTACAGCTTGCCGATTTATTGGCCATCCAGGAATGGTTTATGGAAGTGGCTACGGCAGGCTTCACGGAAAAAGGTGAGAGAGCGCCAAGATTACGACTGAAAATGTACATACCCGCGAGTTTCTATCAGAAATTGTTATGAGCATTACTTCCTTCGATTTTAATGAGAATTTAGCTTCAAAGTTGCAGATGCAAAGTTTCAAAAGAGATGAGAAAAAGTTTATTCAAATCAAGGTTTCATTGGAAAAAATATATAAATAAGATTAACCATGGTAGAACAATCTTGCTTGGAATTTAGCAAATTTGAATGAACTCAAACAAATATTCTGGTTCTGATGAAGTGTCTAATAAATAAATGATCTTTAACTTGTGTTGACAAAAAGCCACATCCATTATCGCAGCTCGGGGCTATATAAGCTTGAAATTTCTAAGGCTGATCAGTTGAATAATATCATTTGCGATGGATTATGTTCCGGTGCTGAAGCTGATTTCCATTTTGCTCTTGGTGGATCTGGGATCTGCTGGAGGATACAAGACTTACGACCAGATGCGAAACGGAATAGATTGGCGCCAATACGATTGTATCTCGCCTGTGCAGAATCAGGGGGTATGCCAAGCTGACTGGGCTATGTCAGTGGTAGGAGCTGTGGAGGCTCATCTGGCCATCAAGAACCGGCGCTTGGTGGAACTTTCCGCCCAACAACTAATCGACTGTTCGGCGAATAATTTGTGGGGCTGCAGCGGTGGATGGCCTAGTAGGGCCTTCAACTATACTGTGGCACATGGCCTCGCTTCCAAGGCAACATACCCGTATCGATCTGAGAAGTCCACTTGTAGCTACGATCAACATAACAGTGTGGGTGCGATAAGGAGTTACGTGACCCTGCGAGGTGTCGATGAGAAGCATCTAGCCGAAATTGTCTACAACATAGGACCCGTGGTGGCGAGCATCGACGGCCGACAAGACTCCTTCCTCGAATACAAATCAGGAGTCTACACTGAGCCGGACTGCAGGTTGGACATGGCATACCTTACCGCAGCCGTTCTAGTCGTGGGCTTTGGCACAGATAACCAGAATGGCGACTACTGGATCCTAAAATCGTCCTTTGGACAGAGTTGGGGAGAGAATGGCTACATGAGGCTGGCTAGAAATGCTAATAATATGTGCGGCGTGGCCACTCTGGCGCATTATCCCGTTGTCTAAGGAAATTATGAAACTCAAAAACAAATTTGAGGAATAAACATATAAAAAAACAGTATTTAAAATCTGTTGTGATAAATTGTTAAGCTAACAGCTCATCCAGCTTAAAGTATTTCAAACCTTTCATCTCAATTAGTCCCCTCGATCCCTTTTCAATCTAACACAACTTGAATTTACGACCTTCGTGCTTCCATCGGCGACTGATTTATACAAGTTAATTAACACTTTTGTTGGCCTAACCCCCGAAAATACAATGACTACCGAACGAAGCCATTCATAATACGGCAAAGAGCATATGGGTATTTTACAGCCTCATCGCCTCCTGCTCCTCACCTATGTCAACACAAAGGCGAACAAAAAGGACAATTAAACCCTTTGAAAAAAGCCAAAGGGAGGCAAAATATCTTGTTCGAACACAAACACAGGATACAAATACAACAGAGCTCTGAGTGGTGAAGGTCAGGCCGCAAACCCCTTTTGCAAGGACAACGATTTATTGGATATTGTCGCTGGATTTTCACAACATTTTATCGTCACCAGACGGATAGATAAACGCAATAAACAATTGCCGGAGCCAGAGGGAAAGATCGGGAAGCATATTTAGACTTTTCTTAAGTAAATTATTGCTGAAATCGACAGGCAGACAGCAGGCCCGGAAGCTCAAATGGGCGCAAAAATGTCATTAAATGGCAGCCACGACACAGGCGTCCTTCCATTTCCCACTTCCACATCCTCTTCCTCTCTTAGCACAAGCATTCTGCTCCTGGAGAGCGGGCAAGTTGTTGTTTCCGTTTCCGCCAGAGCTGAGGTCCTTTTGAAATCCTGGCGACAACGCAGCGACAACTCCTCATCGTGTCTGTGTGTATGTGCCTTCTGTCTTTTGGGCTTGAAGCTCATTTGCGAAGTTGCCGCTGCAAATATTTGCTTAGCCTTTTGCACCCAGTCCAAACGATTACCGAGGGAGCGGAGGGGAGTGCCTGGCCTTGTTTATTTTCGTTAGACATTTTCGCAGCTCGATATGGTGCCACTTAACCCTTTAATGACTGCAAAGCTGTTTGGCATTTTCTTTCGGAGTTTATATCTGTGGCTTTTGATTCGAAAATGTAATATGCGAAATGGTTAGGAATATGCAGAGGGACTTTACTTGTTAAAGAATTTTGTATAAAAATAAGATTGTCGTTTTTGAAATAATATATATCTCAATTCCCTTAAATAGTATAATAATTACCTCACCTACATTTGTAACAATATAGTAATAATAGCATAACTCATCCTACTTTTTATATTGTTTTTGTATGTGCACTCTAGGGATGCCAGATAATAAAAATATCTATAGTGTATAGATATTGATCGCGATATATAAATATACATTTAAAAGTTTCGATATAAGTGCGATAAATCGATATTACTTGTGTTATGTCGGAGCAATCCAAACGAAAAAAGAGAGAGCTACATTTAAAACATAATAAAGACATTGTATATTAAAATGCCACAAACATTGCGACATTTTCGATATAATATTGATATTTTTTTCAACTTATTATTTTGAACTTTTCCACTCGATATATGTATTTAGATTCCCATAACACGCTTTTTAGACAAACTAAACCCAACTCAGTTCACCGACTTTCAACGTCTGTTCAAGTTTAAAATTCTGCTGCCGACATGCAACCTATCGTTGGCAGCTTGCTGCTTCTGCTCCTACTGTCCCCTTTGGGGGCTACCATGTCCTCGAGTGTGACCCAAATCAGTGAGGCGAATCTCAATGACAGCCTGCTCTCGAACGAAGTGGTGTTCCTCAACTTCTACGCGGATTGGTGCCCCTTCAGCGTTCGCCTGGCTCCCATTTTCGAGCATGCAGCAAATGTGCTGAAAATGCAGTATCCCGAGCCGGGAAAGGTTCTGCTTGGCCAGGTGGACTGCCTCCGGAATCCAGTGCTAGTTCAGATCTACGACATCCATAAGCTGCCCACACTGCGCCTCTTCTACCGCGGTCAGCCGCTCCGGCGAGAGTTCCGGGGCAAGAGATCCAGCGAGGCTTTGGTGGCCTATGTGCGGCGGCAGTTCCGCTCGCCGATTGTGGAGTTTGAAGGCACCAAGGAGCTGGCTATCCTTGATCCTCGGAGAAGGTCCGTCATTGCTTATTTTGAACATTCCAAAGATCCGGCAATTGGGGTTTTCGAGCGTGTGGCGGATCTCTTCAAAAATGATTGTGATTTCTATCGATATGTCGGTGAGATGTGGGAGGAGAATCCCACGCAGGTGCCCACCAATTTGCCGGCCCTGGTCTTCCGGCCTGATGTGGCTCATACTCATGGCCATGACGAGAAGTTCGAGGGAAATCTCTTAGATTTTGACAAGCTGCAGCCCTGGATCCTGCAGCGGTGTGTCCCCTTGGTGCGGGAAATCGACTTCGAGAATGCGGAGGAGCTAATCGAGCAGGGACTTCCGCTACTGCTGCTCTTCTACCTGCCCGGTGACCTCCTGGCTATCAAGGACTTCAAGTCCATCGTTCAGATGCAGCTGGCCGACATGAGGGGTCAGTTCAATTTTGCGATTGTGGACGGCCAGATGTTTGAGCACTCGGTGTACCATTTGGGCAAAACCACCAAGGATCTGCCCCTTATAGCCCTCGATTCGCTGCGCTTTATGTTTCCATTTGGCCCGTTCGCAGATCTCTACATTCCCGGCAAGCTCAGGCAGTTCCTTGACGACTATCATAACCAGAAACTGAAGAAGACACAGGCTACGACATCGGAGAAGGATAAACAGGACTCTGAACCGCTCAAGTCCACCTTCAAGAAGCTGGGGCCCTCCAAGCACCGGTACTCGCTGCTCCATGATGAGCTGTGAGCAATGGCTCCTCGTTCCGTGCTGTTTGTGCTATTTTAATAAAGTTCTCCTAGCTGCCTGCAATGCATTTTGGGAAATGCTCTCGAAAATAAGCACAACACTGGACAACATGCAATTACTACATTCATATATTGTGTAAAATTTTCGAATATCTTTATTATATTAATTTATAAAAATTTTATACGCATTCTCCATGACTTGTTGAAATTGAAATATGGATATTTATTCAAAGAAACAACTATTTCAGTTTTTTAAAATTGAATTTACACTCTCTCTCATAAATAACTCAATCTTGTAGCCCAGTGTTCAACCCTAGGCAGCTTCGTGAAATTTTAAGCAGCAGCAGGATAGTAAAAATAGTTTACCTCGACAAAGAACAAATTGCCTGCAACTAAACATAATGGTTAAACAGACACCTGCTCAAGGCTCCACTCCACTCGAGGAAAATCACTTGAGCGGCTCCGCCGGAGGTCCCAAGGATCTTGCCTCGTTCCTCGTCCTTGGTCTTTATCGCAGACCCAAAACCCAACAGATTCCGACCCCTCTCAACATAATTTGCTGTGGTTTTGCATTTACTTTGCATCTCGAGTGTGCTTGAGGCAAAAACAAAACCAGAAGCGATGTTGTACACAGAAAAATGTAGTCAACAATGTTATATTTTATTTATAAATTACTTAAATTTACGTAATTTTTATTAATACGTTTGCATAATCTTTAATTGGATGAAGAAATCAAAGTGCACTTAAAGTATATTTCCTATGGAAAATACATTATTTACCCACTAATTTAATTGTTTTAAAAGTAATTATTTAAGACATAAAATACTTCGCCAACAATGTAGGCTTAAAATCAAAAAGTTGCACTAATTTTGCCTTTGTGTAGCGATTCTCTCTCTAGTAGCTCAGCTGCATTAGCCTCGGCTGCAGCTGATTCCTTCCATCTTGGTTCAGGGCCTTATGCAGCTTCATGCACTTCCGTTTCCGGTTGCCCTTTGCCTCCGCCTCTCGTCACCCCCCATCGCACTCGACTCAAGCGTTTCAGTTTGTTGGCTTTCTCGTCTTGCTAGCTGCATTTTCATCCTGTTTGCAATCACTTCGTCTCCGAGGTCCTTGCGGTTACCTCCTTGGAAATGGGACGAATAGGGGAGCAGGAAAAGGGTTGGAGTTAAGGGACAATGAGACAGGAGACTACAGACGCAGCTTGTTTTTCGGGTTTGTTCTGTCTTGTCGTGTTTTCTTATTTATTTTTTTTTTTGTTTTGGTTTTTTAAGTTGCTTGCCATTTGCACAAACATATGCGCATACCTAATTCGAAATTGTTTTTCCTTGGTTAAGGATTTGCATGGCTTAAGGGCCACAGCTAGAAAAAGTTGAAATAAATTAAATTATTACTAAAATAAAATGCACTTCGGATGAGAAAATATAAATGTCCCGTTAGAGAATGTTGATTGTTTTAGTATATTTTATCTCTTTAATTTTGATGCATTTTAAAATGTGATTTCACCGAAAAATTCCTGGCAGTGTACATACCCGTGTGTGTGTAGTTAGAGGCTGTTTCCACTTTCGTAACTCGACAGCACGCGTTATTTGAACAGCAAGCTGGAGCTCATTTACACGACAAGAGGAGCAGCGCCAAGTCGTAGGAGGACAGAAATGGAAGCTGACTTCTTTGGCGAAACTATTTTTACTTCATTTTTAATTTAATTAGCACTCAATTTGCCAGCCTCTTACAGAGTGTGTGTGTGCTCACTTTGCCCCATTAGCGGAACCGACCGGGGGCGGTGGCAAATATGATTTCCAACTTGTGTGCTTTTCGCTTTTCTTTGAGGCGGCACAGAAAGTTCCGCCATTGCTCTTCCATATTAATTAATCGCATTAAAATGATTTGCATTTGCCGGGGAAAATGTCAGACTTTTGTACTTTGTACAGAGTCAGCCAGGCTCTTATTTAATTAAACACAATTTATTAATAGTCTGTAGGTTAACTGGAGGGCGGCAGGTGTGAATGGAAACCGCTGGGACTTGGCTTGGACTCTGGTTCTGGATAAAAATTCTACTGAATGATTGATGGTCAGGGCTAGGGACACGCCAATCCCAAAGGACAAAGATGGCCAGGGCAGGCAGGTGTTAGGGCAATGGCAATTGTAATTCCTCTAAATGAGTTCTGTGTTTCCTGGGGACAAAGGGAGATTTGTATTTGTTAGTTGGCTTGACTAGAAGCTTCATTTCGCTTTGTTCCTGAGAAGGATGACATTTGTTTCTTCTTCATTCCAAACTTGGGAAAACTTTTCTTCATTTTCATGGAATGCTTTTGCTTTTGGGAGCAGCAAAAAACATTTTCTTTTTAATGAGCTTTGTTCCTTGCGCTATTCTTTGGCGAGGAAAATGCATTCTTTTTCCTGCGAACTCCAGCCAATTTGAGAGCGCCTCGATAAATGCCATAAATTCGAGAGGGTAGAAAATGACTTATGATATCTAGCCTGGCCTGTTGCGGAGCTCGCCGCCTCTCCTGGCCATAACGTCAACACATTTTTTATCAGCTTAGCCGCCAGTTTTTTGTTTATGGTCTTTTATGGTTTTTCGCGTATGGAGTGCGAAATACGAAAATATGCGGCTAGAAAAAGTTCAAGTTTTATAGCTAAACTTAATTTTTATTTTCTTACTTTTTATCGCCAGCATCAGCATACATAACTAACGAATTCACGTCACATTTATGTCAACCTCTAGGAACTCTTCCTTTCTCAAACACATGTATTTTTCGGTGACTAGTGTGTCGGCTTCACAGACAAAGGGAAACACGTAAGGTTCGCATTCGATATTGTGGTAACCGAAACCATTGTAATCAGCATACGCCACGCAGTCTTTTCTGGAGATCGGGTTCGGTTGATTCGGACTCCAGGGCGTATACGTAACGGCATTGCCATTACGACTTCGAACGAAATTGCAGTCCATGCCCAGGGATGTAAGCCCTGTCCAAATGGAGTCCTGCCAGCCGTTGGCGAAGGAAAGGCCCAGAACCTTAAGAGTGGCTGTCAGCAGCTGTCTGTCGTGGTCGTCATCAAAAACCACCAGAGTGGAGTTCAGGTTGTGGCACTTGCGATCGGCATTAAACCAATTGGCCTGCGAAATTTCCTTTAAATAGTATCTTTTTATTTTAATCAAAAACTATTTTTTCACCTTCTCGTAGGACACGTAATAGCACTTTTCTCCAATAAAACTGAAGCCCTTGGGACACGCCGCTTTTACTTGGCCCAAAGCCAGGGAAAATGTGAGAAGAGCGCTCAGGAAAACAAAGTTCTTGGCGCTGAAAGCCATGGTAAGCTACTGACTGCTTTCAGCAATCTTTTGCCGGTTTTTATTAAGCGTGTCATTGGCCAATCTTTACGTATCTTATCCGAAAAAACAATCGCTTTTGAGAGTCATAAAATCTAGACAATCTTGTTCTGCCATGGCTTATCAGATAATTATTATGAGTAATTATTAGCCTAATCAACGGGGAATCCTGATAAGTAACTTGTAGTTATTTTTACCACCAAATTGTAGTATTTATGTTTTACGTTCATTGACTTCCGTTATGCAGGCAAAGTTGGCCTACTTTATATATTTTCGAGAAGTTTATTTCCTGCTTTTGCCGGGGCTCGTCCACATTATTTACAGTCCTAGGAAGTAGGAAATCAATAAAAAGCCAATTAAAATACAGTAAAACCGTGCAACAACAACAAACAGCGGAAACCACATCGAAAAGTTTAAGTAGAATGATGAAAGGAGGTAAGCTTTTATGATGATGAAGCTGCCTGCATTGGTCTCTCGTCTGGTTAAGGGATTATGGTTCATTTAATTGGTTATAATGCAACTCGAGACTATATTAGCAACTGCTGTGAGTTACATAAAGTGAGTTAATTAAATCATCAGAAAGAGGGAGGTTAAGTAGGGAATTTAAGTAGCTTAAGGCAGGCA
>JAEIIG010033526.1:0-17882 GCA_018904695.1 Drosophila parvula | reverse complement strand
AAGAAACAAAAACAACATAAAAAGTATGATGGAAGAAAATGTCGCGTGCGACATGTAGCGGGCGACAGTGATTCAAATTCAATTTTTAAAAAAACTACTTAATATTTTTAAGTCAAACAAAATGCATTATTAAGAACAATCAAACTTAACATTTTTAAATTAATTGCATTGCAATTATCCATGACGTTTCGCTGAAATCAGTGCTTGAGCTGGTTTTCGAAAAAGTGAATTCTATCTGTGTCGCGTGCGAATGCCTCACATTTTTGTGATTATCTTGATAATAAACAATTGCCCAAAAACAATCTTAGCACAGATTATAGTGCTAACCAAGAGCTTTTTAGAGCATTTAGAAAAAAAATACAAAAAATCTAGGCACATTTTTTTTTCAGTTTGATTGTGTACAAATGTCGCATTCGACATCAGAGAATTGCCCATATACAATATTATATATATTTAATATCTTTTGTTGCGATTTCTTGTTGTTCTACTGGACTTTGAAATCTCCCTGCCAGGACATTTTATTAAACTTATCTGTAGATCTAAGACGACGCTTGATTCAATCAAGTTGGTCACGTGCCTATCGCACTTACGCACGTTTAGTTCAAGACTTTTTATAACGGATAAAAACCAGAAATGGAAGAGGAAAATTTGCAAATGCCAAATAATTTGGTTCCGATATTTTTATTCATTCGTGCGTACATATCGAGCAAAATCAAATTTCGGGTAGACTGCTTTCTGGTTTTATTAGGTTGATCGGTTTTATCCAATCTTAATTTGAAATGTAAAAATTATTTAATTCATGTGGCAAGACCAGTTTACTCCCTTTTAGTACCAACTATACTTAATATTAGCCCTATTTATAAAAACGTACAAATTTTTGTAAAGTAGAAGCAGATCTGATTTTTTATTTAAATTGTTTCTTTTCGGTCTAAGATGGACACAATGAAGCGAACTTTTAATCGGCTCATTAGAAGTACGGAAAATGCGCATTTTCCCAACTAATCCTTACGCCGCTTTGCCAGCCGAGGAGGTAAACGGAACCGTTTCCCAAAAACGAAAAGCTGAAAGGTTAGGCAGTCAGTTTGATAAAGTATTGGAGAACCGAAAAGGTGCTTCTGAAAAGTGAACTAACGGACATGCACCAGCACAATATTTATAACCTTGCAGAGTTTTATAATTTTAGTCAGAAGTGTGCAACGCAGTGAAAGAAGCATATACACTCTATAAATTATACATATTCTTGATCAGCACTACCAGACGAGTCCATCTAGCTAAGTCAGTCTGTCCGGTAAGATGCCGGTACCTAAGGAGATGGCAAAAATATAAATAATTCTGGAATAAGTGTATGCGGCAAGCCTGTTACATGATTACCATCACGATATTTTTTATCGTTTAGAGCCATTCTCGATATGAAGTAACACACATGCAATTTTCAGGAAATGTGCTTAAGACAACTTTGTACCGAAGAATGTTTTGTTATAGACAACTTTCTACCGAATTGTACCGAAGAATGTTGTGTTATACTTAGTTACTAAGCACATGTACGATGTTAATAAAATGTTAAATATTAAATAATAAAAAAAATAAATGTACATATTCAAATAAATAAAAAAAACCAAGCAATTTCTATTGGATCGATTATGTTTCTTAAATCTTAACTTACCTCAAACATTAACGAGCCACGAAAAGCTTATTATTAAGCTTGAAATTCTCAAATTTATTTAATTAATTTATCTAAGATAAGTGCGAATTTATAAGCTATTAAAACTCAATTTGTACTTCTTCTGAATTAACGATCTACTATACATATTTAACTATCTAATTCGTACCTTTTTTTAAATTTGCATCATCTGTCGTTGGACAGTTTCTCAAATGATTTCCAACGTCATTCGGTGGACTTAAAGGCTCCGGGATTATAGTTGTTGATCGTGATCCTGCCGAAGTATATGCTAAGCTTGACGGTAATGTGATGTCTATATCATTGCCACTAGTCAGTGAGCTTGAAAACCAAGATCCTGCAGGAGAATAATGTCTTGGAGGCCAGCTCTGTTGTTGTTGTTGTGTTTGATGATGGACCTGCACCTGGTTATGATGAAGATTTGAATGTGAACCAAAGTGGGTGCTTGGCGTTTGATCCACGGATGAAGATGATGGTGGAGCAATGACTGCGGGATCCAAGGATGATCCAGCTGCATGCTGCTGAGTGTTTAGTAGACGAAGTTTCTCGTAGATGGACTCCTGTTCACTTCCCTCACCCGAATTGCTGGCTCTACCGCTTTCCGATGAATTTAATGGCGTTGAAGTCTGTATTTGATCAGTAACGTTGGTGATATTGCCATTTACTTTTGTGCTTTGCGCAGAGCTGCTGTTGTTAGTAGAGCTACTTGTTCCAGAGTTTTGTTGCTCCTTTTGTGCCGCCAAGTTTCGCAGAACTCGGTTTATTGATGAAACCTGTTTATATAAAATTTGCTACATTAATTTAGTTTTCCATTATTATATATGTATTCTTTAGCTTAAGATCTATACAATTTATATTCGGTTGCTTATAATTATTTTAACGATATGCCATGCCTGCGTTTGACATTGCTTTTCAAACGAAAATTCAAAAGAAAATAAAAAAAGAATGAACGAAATATATAAATGAACGAGCGTGTGAGTAAGAAAGAA
Source organism: Drosophila parvula (assembly GCA_018904695.1). Taxonomy (NCBI): domain Eukaryota; kingdom Metazoa; phylum Arthropoda; class Insecta; order Diptera; family Drosophilidae; genus Drosophila; species Drosophila parvula. The sequence goes on along the minus strand of JAEIIG010033526.1, from coordinate 15,215 downwards.
CGACAGGGGCAAAAGTGCAGTTAAGTGGAAATATTAGGCAGAAAGAATGTCCTTACCGGGGGTAAACTTACAAAGTAAAAAATGAGCTCTGTCTTTTGTTGTATATACAGACTTTCACTGCCGATTTTACCTAAATATTCAGGAACAACAAGTGTAATTGTTACTAAGTAGTAACTCCAGGAACTGTTTGACTAAAACTACAACTATCAAATGCTTAAACATATCCTTCTTCTTTATTTCCTTGTTTCCAACGGTCTCACCCTAAAAACTATGTAAGTATGAAAATTTTTGGGCTCGAAACGTTATTTAGCAAAGCCGTTTCCCCCTGACACTGACGCGTGAATTTCAACGCTCAACGCTCAACGGTTTGTGGTGGCAACGCTCTGCGGGGCCGTATTTATTTAATATTGTATTTTGTTCATACAATTTTTGCAAGAACTGATTTCCCTTTTCTGTCGTTTAATGTGCATAAAAGATTTTCCCTTCCATTTGAATGAACAAATTTTCCACACAACTGTCAATGAGAAAAGAAAAAGTTGTAAGGCAAGCGGCTTGGTAGGACAATGGTCGGCCATCGGCATCGGTTGGGAGACAACGCTGTCACATTTCATTTGGCTTGCTCCTTTTTTTAATCCTAATATATTATATATAAAAAAACTCAAATATAATAAAAACTTAAACAAGAAAGGTAGGTAACTTCGGTAAGCCTCACTGTAATACTCTTGGAGTTTGCAATGAAAAAGATATCGAAGTTATGTTCATTTTTATTACATTTACCTACCTTAAATGATTAGTCGTCCGATTTTAATGAAATTAAACGCCTAATTCTGAGATAAAAATTTCACTATCGTTTCTATAGCATTGATGACCGACTTGTAGATCGCCGGCTTTTGAACATGGGTAGATTGATTTCTTCTGATGATACAGATCAAGATTTATGAGGTCGGAGATGGTTCATTAAATGCGTTGCAAGCGCAAGCATATAGAACTTAAAAATCTTGTAACACTCCGTTGCATTCAGCGCTGTGAGTCGTATATTATTTTGTTTCGGTCAGTTGCCATTAGCCACTTTTTGACTAAACTAAATTAATAAGAAATAAAGCATACTTCGGGAATCCTTGTAGTTTGAATTTCGATCGATTCGATTAATATGGAAATCAAGCAAAACCTGAAGAAGTACAAAACCTGAAGTGTATAAAAACTACTTATATACTTCTCATACAAATCAAGCAAATTCTATTTTTATGAGATTGGTTGTTTTTATTTATAAAAGTTATATACACCTCCAGTAAAGTTTCTTCAATCAATTTCAAATTTAATCGAATCAATCCAATTGCAACCTGCAAGGGTACCTTAAAGTCGGTATCCCGAAGTTTGCCTATAGTTTTTGACTGCGGTCGACTTTGGTGGAGACTTTATCATATACAAATATTATATAAAAATATTTCTTTCTTTATTGGAAAGATCCTCATGCCATAAAAGGTTAGATTGTTTTGAAGAATCACATATAAAGAAGTCTTTTCTCTACTTACACTTGGTATATTATCATTCGTGCAAACATTCTCCTGAAGCAATCTATCACGAATTTCCCAAGCAAAAATACTTGGACATTCGCGTTTATATTGAGAAATTTTGCTAACAACTTCGGCGGTGGCCACGCGTGGTTTGGAGCCTCCAATAGCCCGTGGTCGTATACTTCCCGTTTCATAGTATCTATAAAACAAAATCTCTTAAATAGTTGATTTACTCATGATCAATTTTGAACCTTTGAACCAAACTGGTATTTAAAACAAATCACGAAAAAAGAAAAATACTTATTATTAAGTTATTTGGGTAACAATAAAATATATAATTATTTAACTTAAGAGTTATGAGTTATCCTACCTGCCTAGAATTTTGCTCACACATCCATTTGAGACTTGTAGAATACGGGAAATATCACACGGTCTTGCTCCTGAATGGGCCAATTCCACTATTTTCTGTCGTGTTGAATCTGGCAATGGTCGACCGCCCACAAAAACGCCACCCAACTGATTTACTCCACTGTGGCCTGAAAATAAATACATATTATGTTGTAAAAATAAGTTCAAAAGAAGCGGAAATAAATTTATGTGTATCCTAACTTTTTGTTATTGCTAAAATTTAATCGCATACAAGTTAAACTTTCTGTATCTGTTTCTGTGTCTACTTTAGGCACATGGCAATGAGGCATATAATTCGATTTGTCACGCTTTTAAAGACTTATAAATACAAGATATTTGTCGACCTAAGCCCAACTTGAGTGAAATAAAGTAATGTTGGGAAAGTAACCCCAACTATTAATAAGCAAAACTATTTCGGGTAGTTTTACAAAAGTATTTCATATTATAATGGATACACCACAATAAAGTGTCTACTCATATTGTCTGTTGTGTAACAAATAACCCAACTCTGTAAATGTATGAATATTTTTTTTACATTGTGAATGGTTTAATAATATATTTATCAATAAAACTGAAAGGAAAATTTATAAATAAAAAATTGCAAATTAATTCATCATTTAGTTTGCAGGCTTATGAAAATAAAAAGCATTCAATTTTATTAGGCCAATGTTTAATTAATTTCAGATTAAATAAATGATTACTAAAAATAAAAATATTTACTCTCTTAATATATTTATATTTTTCCCAGTGTATTTCTAAAGTACGAATAAGAATAGAAAGAGAAATCATAAAAAAGGGCTAAAAAGAAAAAGGGACGCACTTGGAGCGCTGCTTCGATTATGAGAGAGAGAATGTTGTTAGGGGCTTCAAGCGATTTTCCAAGTATCGGAGACTTATTGAAATAAAATCCCGAAATCTGCGTATCAATTTACCGCTTTTATTGGTAAAGAAGTCAACGAAGCATCTTCAATGTATCTGCTTTTTGACAAGGGGCTAATCCTCCGAGCAGAGGGAGTTTTCTGTTTTAAGAACTGGAAAGGAATGGGTATGAAAATAGATTACTGATAACGACAACAAGGGACAACCATTTTTGGTATTTGTATATGAAATACAGTTGTTACTTTTGGTAAAAAAAATTTTTACAGCTCCCAATTACTTAATTGTATTTACGCGTTCCGCTGACCTATATACATATTATAATTAATACTTATCATCATTACAAACTAAACGGATTTCTGGAAAATAACCTCGAGTTTAGCGAAAGTTATTCATAAAACTTGTAACTGTAAATATGAGTTAAATAAGAAAAAGTCAAAGTTTATATAGCCATGCAGAATGAAACTTGACAAACATCATCCTAAGTTGTAAACGTACTGTACATAGGTGTATATAAATTTATAAATTTTATTTAAAACGTTTTGCAATTATTACAGATTGTCATATAAAATGCTGCCATAGAAATGATTGGGCCAAATTATGCCATTTTCGTTTAAAGATTAAGTTTTACCAATTATTTGTATATAAACTTTGGCTCGCCGAAGTTACCTTCTCTCTTATATTATTTAATAATATTTACCATCCCATTGTGGGAGCAAAAAACTAAAGGTGGTAGAACAAAAGTTCTTCACCTTTACCTGTTTAAGGGGCTATACCAGTGTGACACAAAAGAGGTTTTTTTGTTTATACTTATAAAAATATCCTGTGAAAGCGCTAAGGTTATATTTTGAATAGCTTTTTAACGGTACCGTTGTAAATGGCGTTATGTACCTTTTTAAATTGCTTACATTATAGCGCAATGACAAATTGACCGATCGTTTTGGAACTGAATATTAAATATCTTTCCTATACAATAACCTACAATCTTTTTGATTGGTTGATTTAAATTTGACATTAAAAAAACGATAATTTCAGTTCAGTTTCTCATTCGGCCGGATAAGTTTTATTGTCGCTGCAAGCTCGTCTCTGTTAACTGATCGCTGTTAGCTCGTTGCGGTTAGCTGGTCGCTGTAAGCTTATCGCTGCCAAGTCATCGCTGCTAGCTGGTCAAATTGCTACAGCAATGAGATAGGGACGAACTAAGATCATTTTGATTGATAACTTTAATCCCATTAATCTGACAGTGATTTTTGTTAACAGCTTGTCATAACTGCAAGGGTTTATAAATTTCGACAAGCTTGTAAAATATATTATTATACAATTGAAGTGAAAGTGCTGAGGATGGGCAATGTCACGAGAAATCGCACATGTGCCAGAACCACGAATGTGTCAGCTTTTGGTTGGTGCTCTAGACCTGGCTATAAAAGCGATCGCTGCACCATCGCAAATTGCTTGCCATCGCCCGCAATCAGAGCACCAGGTGAATAATTCTTATTTATTTTTTTGTTCGTAGTAATTAACACAACATAAATTAATCAAACAAAGAACATGTATGAGAATTTAGTAAAATATATATCCTCCTTTCGATTCAATTACCTTTTGGAGTTGTCTTGGTACTGAATCCATGATTTTTAAATTATTTCTAGAGATATCTCTTCCCGAAAGGAAGTGACCTAAGATGGTTTCATCTTTAGTTTTCTTAATGGAAACATCTATGGTTTTAAAAGAGACCACACGTTTTCTATAATATTTAGATCTAGACTGTGAGGTGAGGACTTGGACTTCGGCAGGAGTCATTTTGTAACGTAATTATGTTTCTTAACCTTATTAATGTGGCACATTAAATTCTTTTGTAATGTCTTTCAAGCGTTAAACTTTGCTATGATTGATGATCTTATAACAATACTCAATTCGTGTGTTTTTCCCATGCGTTTTAACAATATTAATATAATAATAGTGTTGTGTAGTTTATAATCAACACCTTTAAGTTAAGTACAGTACATTTTATTCGGTCCCACGTGCTTAGATCGGAAAAATATTAAGACAATGGCAGCGTCAAAATAATTGTGTCACGCAAAAATTCATTCTTATCAGCAGAAAGCGAATGCAAAAGGTAATCAATGCTAAATTGAGCATGCATAGATCTAAAAATATATAGTTTCATTTGTACATATCCATAGAACCGTTATGTGTCGATATTAAGCAAAATGAGTATTAATAGTCACAAAAATATTTCGTCAAAATAATTATACACACTAGTGTATGCATATCTTTTCTATATATCTTTTCTATAAATCCAGGATAAGGAACTGCGCAAAATTTGACTAAATTGAGAAAAAACATCTCCAAAATTATGTCAAAAGAATGGCATTAATTTCGAGGGATTAATAATGTAATTGCCACACAAATCACTTTGGCAAAGGAACAACAGTTTTTTGACAGTGAAGTTACTGCTGGACACTATAGGGGACTCTGGTCCTTTCTGCGGGGCAGGGAACAGAGACTTCCCTTTGCCTGTACAAGAAAGGGATCAGTATAGGGGTGGGTCTCTAGGTACAATGAACCAAACGCGCTTGGTCGTCGCTAAAGAGGCTCATTTTGGCATTTGTTGAGTGCATTGTGTGCTTTGTATTTTGTAAATTTTTTCGACTTCAACTCTCAATACCAATAATTGTTACTATTTGTAACGACATCACACGGAAGCGGTCGGGCTGTCGACATATACACACTCCAAGTTCATTATTAAAAGGTGGAAAATGATTGTATTGATTCACGACAATAGCACAGAAAAATAGTACTTAACAGATCGGTGAGCTAAGGGATCGTTATTGAAAATGGGACTCGGGGTATTCAGAGATACAAGATAGCTTGCAGGACCGTATGATCAGTTTTTCCATTGTGTTAAAAGTAATTGGCAGCATGTGTGCGAGATTTCGAGTCATCCTATTGAGCTCTATATTTTGTTAAGACACGTTAAGCTATGTTTGTATATTCACACCATTGAATAATAAACTCAAAAGAGTCTAGTTTGCCATACCATACGAAATTGTTGCAGAGATGCTGTCTCAATTTGCTGGTTGGTTTTTAGGAGAGTTTTAGGTCTGCCCTGCCATGTTTTGAATTAAATTGTCTGAATCATTATATCAAAATTGTAGAATTGGTAGGTATTTCATAGAACGAAATAATTCTTCCACATAAGTCAACTTTTTATTAAAAAAATGGACTTTCTTTCTTCTAGTTGCTTGTATATTTTACAGATATTTGATATTTTAACAACTTAAGTACTTAAGACCATTATTAAATAGTATATGTGAAATTGTGATAGAGGGAAACAATTTTTTAAAATGTGTGGAAATGGAAATAAAGATAATATGTTTTGGATACGTACATTCATCATCAGTTAAATGGTAGTAAGTTGTGGCAAAGTACGATGATGTGGAATGGGGATGTGACGCTGTTACGCTCGCTTCCACTGATTCCATCGTAGTTGATGTCTTCCCAGGAATACCTCCCAGACCGCTACTACTATTAGCGGCACTCAAACAGGGTAGATTTCTCATTGCAATCACATTGTCTATATAGAAAAAAAGAGAGCAGAAGAGCATAGAGAGAAAATTTATATCGTATCAACATCATGCTAGTTATGTATATGAAAATTCTTAATCTTATATTACAAGTTATATTAAAAACTTTAAACTTATAATATTCGCAGAATTTTCCTTAAATGAAAACCGGTCAGCAATGGGTCCCGGGGCCTGAACGTCTTTTTACATAGACAGCACACGAACATTGCCGAACGGCTGATTTGAGAGAGTAACGAAAGTCAGTCGCTCACATCGTTTCAAACAAAGCACTGTGCCGCACTAATCAGCGCATACACTGCAAAAATGTTTGAACAGAAAATTAATGCTTTCATCACATTAATAATTAATAGTTGAATTTAATATTATATTGTTTTTTTTCAATATTAACCTAAATATTTATGCGAATCCACATTTCCCACAATAAAAAAATAATATAAAACTCGAAAAGAAGAAGCATTACAGTCATTCGGAACATATTTTTTTGGAAAAAAAGGGAACCCACAGAAAATTGATGTAAATGCAATAGCCCAATTTTACAATAATCAAAGTTAATTGCATTTTCTTCACCAAATACTATTTTTTCGACAGCAAACGTTCAACACTAGAAATTAAACTCTCACGGCTTTCTGACTGTGCAGAGCTCACTAATACAGACGGATTGGTGTCGTGCTCTCTTCTTTCCCGGTCCTGATGTAAATGCACAGAGATTTGGCGACCGATCAGTAATTATACATGCTGATCACAAACCCTTTCTGTAACTTCATTATAATCATAGGTAATTTAAATATTTAAACAAATTTTAGAGAGACTTAAACACAGTATATAATAACTAGTGTCTCAGTTTTAGACCTATCATAATTAATCTTTTCAGATAGTCTTTTTCTATTTTGAGGGTAATATATATGTGGGATCGGACCTGCTTCGACCAACATCTTATGGCTGTCATAAAAATGATCCGACAATTTTCAGAAAGGAAGCTAGCTCCTGGAACCCTTAGTTTGTATTTTCTATCCAAATAGAATTGATTAAATATTACATACATACATACATACTTACATTTACATACTTACATAACTTACAACTTACTTACAAAACTTACTTACAAATTTTTATACCGTTTCTGTGGAAGCAGTTGGATTTTTATAAAACTAAAAACCAAATTATATCTGAATTAAAACAAATAAAGGAGCTACAGTTGAGTGTGTTCGACTGTGAGAATGAATAGGTACATTGGCATGGCTAAATGACTTTGTTTAGTGCCCACATTTATAGAAAACTTAAATTAATGAAAAAGTTCACAAATGAAGACAATTGTTGCTAGGAAAATGTTGGACAACACCCAATTAAAGGCAAGTGATGCCATGAACATGTTAAGCAACACCTATTTATGGGTTTTTTACAGCAAATCTGGCGCAGAAATCTAAATTTTCATATCTATTTTCTATATACAGAAATTGTTTTTATAGCTGGTGCTTAGTGCTAATAGACAATGTATGTTTTAAGGCAGAAGGTACCCTATAAAGTATATATTTTCTTGATCAGCATCACCAGACTAGATGATTGATCTCAGAGCTACTAGAGCTACCAAATTTGTTTTAGGACAAAAACTTAACAGATGTGTTTCATTTGTTTCAAGTAGTCTACAGCATTAAATCTAATATCCTTCCGTCAATGTGTTCCATACGACTAAATGACTAAAAATATTGGCAACTGGAAATAGCTGTTCCATACAATTGGTACTTTCAATATATTTAGTCATTTAGCGAAAAATATCGTTTAAATAACTGAAAAACCTTTGCGTCATTTTTTTAAAATAAGATTGCCACATCAAGACGTAGGAAGAGGTATTTAAGTTAAAAATAATAATTATTAAAAGAAAAAAAATTTAATTTCCAGAACAAATTTACCGAATTCACCCCGATCTTTAAGGGACAAAAAGAGTATACCAAGTCATATAAGTTAAGTTTAAGCGCATTTGCTATATTGTAGTATTGATATGAGAAAGGGTAAAAAATGATTCGAAATGATGATGATTTGAAGGGGGGGAAAATATAGCTAGTGAATTTTTCGGGCGCTACCTATCCGACTAAATAATACCGCTAAATATCTAGAAATTTAGTCATTTAGTGGTAAACGGAATTCCCAAATTGTCATACTAAAAAGTGGTTCGATGCTTTTCCAACCTGGTATCTCACGTGAGCACACTTGACTGTAGATTTCTTATTTTAAATTATTTCTGATGTACGGATTTTTGTTTACAAGGCCTAAAAAGGACCAGATAAAAATGTTCGGCAAAATAGATTCCATCCGTGTTGCATTTATTTTGTTTCAATCTAATAAATAGATTTTTAAATTTAAAACATAATAATAGTTTTGATTGGTAAATTGCCTTCAAACTGATTTCACCAACATTATCTTGAAAACTGATGATTTACTAATTGACCGGAAGGCGAATGGACTTGGTTGATGAAAAGATTGAACTTTTCAACAAGTTTTCATAAGGGATATGTGACACATACATAAGAGAAATTTGACACACTTAACTTAGCTTACCTTTGTGCGCCATGTCCTCCAAAGACGGCAAGCGCTCAATCAACGCTCCTGTTGACCAAGGCGGAACTACTGTGCCTATGGCCGTCGGTGTTGGTTGTAAAGTAAACATAACTAAGTCTGAGCTTTCACTATCTGAACAACGTCTTCTTCCTTCTAAAAAGCGTTTTAAAGTCGGTATCGATTTTGACTTATGATTTGATATTATTTACTTTTTCGTACAAAAGGCTTCACGGTACTTTTTACTGTTCGAATTCGTACTACACACGGGGAGAACTCTGACAGCGGGGCGAACCCGCTGCAAATAGATATATGCAAATGATATATGTGCAAATGATGTTGGCGACGTTATTGATGTTCAGAAATCCATTGGTTTTGGCAATAATAAAGATCTCAAAGGGATACAAATTAAGTTTGTTATGTTTGTTATATAATCACTTGTTCATTTGATTTTTTAATAACCACTTTGTAACACATTTTTATAAGTATACGCCTTTTCTCACATATTTTATATATTTCCTCTATATATGTATCAACGATTGCAGCAATATTATTCAACTTATGTGTATATATCGAATTTATGCTAGCGAACTCGGTGTTTCACAGGACACGACAGCGGCGAAGAAACTGCAATTTATTTTTTTTTGCGTATGAGTCCGCTTTTACGGACATAGCCTGTTTGCGCCACGGTTCCGACTATGCCGAACCCATCAAAAGGCATCCATGGGAATCATGGCAATATTATTGTTGCTCAACAAGGTGGTTTGTGATTGGTTAAACCGAGAAAGTGGCTAAAGCACCACCATTTGCCACAGAAAAATGCTTTGGTTGGTTGGCTGTTGGCCACAACAGTTGTCGCATTCGCACTTAGGTAAATACATTGAAGAAAAAGGTAGAGTAGCATACAAAATACTGCAGTTCTTACTTCAGTTTTTGTATTCAAAAAGACTTTTTTAAGAATAAATAAAAAATAATACATTAAATAAATTTTATGATAGATTATATGTATAATTCAAGTTTGATTTGGGTTTCCCTTCTTCAAGGGTTTAAGTCGCACTTCTTCCCTGCTTAAGCCCGCTAGCGTGCTCCCTTTAATTGGAATTAAAGATTTTCCAAATAATCAAGCAAGTTAGACATTGTCCAATGGAATTGTCTCATTCCGATACACAGGAGTGCTCTTACATTTCCGGCTTCCGTTAACTACCCGCAGAGTTTCCTCTGTGAAACGAGTTGCACTTACACCTACAAACAAGGCGTGGGCGTAACGAATGTTTGGTACAAAATGCCGACAAGCCCAAATACGAACGGTTACACCCACAAGGCTGGGTCTCACATGTGAATGCTTTCAAATGTTCGAAAAGGTTTCGTCCTGCTTTGGCCTTTGCCCAATCATCAATGCTTCGTCTTACATGTCCGAAAAGGACGGCACATAAGGGGCGTACTTTTTTTATTTTAGGCAATGCTTTACAAAAATTGTTCACCAAAAAACTGAAAAACACTAGAGAACATACAACATATCTGAAGACAAATGACAAAATACTACCCAGAACATATCGGGCAATACTTACATTTCTCTACCAAATAAAAAATAATAAATATTTGTTTACTGTTTAGTAAAACATGATTTTTTTTAAATCAAGAGAACAAATACAGCACAATATTTTGATAAATATAACGAAACAGAAAAAACATGCATTTAAAGCGTAAATATTTGCTTACGGCTAAGGGAAAATGATTTTGTCAAAATCAAGAGTTAACATTATTAAAATAAATTGCTTACGCAAGCCAACATTTGAATACCCTGCAATTGAACAGCAACATTTCCAATACCCATAGTATGCAACCAATTTTTATTAGTAATATTTTAACTGACAACCAAGAAGTCGAAGGAAGCATCTCAGACCATATAAAGTGTATATATTTTTGATCAGCATCACCAGTCTGTCCGTCCGTTTAAAATAAAAGATCTTAGAGTTTATACGACGAATATCAAATTTATTTTAAATATGGAAACAATGAAAAACGTATAAATAAAATAAAAGTTATAGTCGTGATTTTCAGTATTAATAAAATATATGTGCAATTAATACATTTGTTCGATTATACTGTGAGTAAAATCGGTTGATATATGCAAGTTTTTAAACAATAAAGTTTATGTATAGGTAAATTGGTGATTTTCAACACGGTCCTAGCAATATTTATTCTTATTTGGGTGTTTCCCAACATATTCCTAGCTACCATTTTCTGTATTTGTAAACATTTTCCTCTGCCTTCCCCTTGTCAAAATTTGGTCATCTAGCCATGGCAATATGTCTTTGAATTTCACCAACAATGGTAGGTTTACCGGGTATGGAGCATACTCGACTGTAGCTTTCTTATTTGTTTAAAATTGTATCAAGTATTAAGTAAAAATATTATCTTATTATAGTTTTGCTTTTTATTAAAGAATCAGAAAGCATTACTACTATTTAGAATACACGATTAGAACTTCAAGAATATATTATAAAAATGTTGATATGCCGAAACAAGCTTCTACTCTTGTTTAATTTTAACAAGAAATGAAGCTAACTTCGTGATGGTGAAGGTTATATATCTCTGCAGTTTGCACCTGGATCGACTCGTTTGAGATGGATCGATAAAACCTTACTAAAGTGTATAAGACATTTAAGAATAAAACATCAAACTTTTTCTAATTTTCCTATCTTCTCATACAAATCTGACCAATTCGTATGGCAGCTATATGATATAATCTGGTTCCTAATATCCTAATACCGTTATGTACATTCAATTGAATTACTATTATCTGCTAAGTTTCCTTCAGATACCTCAAAAACTGAGAGAGCAGATTAACGCTTCTATGTTAACATGACTAATAAATATGTTACAAGCATATAAATACTATGAAATTGTTACATTTTTAAAGAAAATTTATTTATTACAAGTTTGTGAGTGAAAGCTTAAAGATAATTGTTTCATATTTAATGAATTAATATGCACAGATTACGCATCTTTTCTAGAGATGGAGGTAAGACAAATATGATATAGCAAAATTAGCAAAATGTTATCTAGCAAGGGTAAAAGCAGTCCCCCTCTCCAGGAAATTAAAGCAGTGCGTCCTGCAATCGTCTTATTATGTTCGCGCTAGTGCTAAAGCTGAAAAATAGAGCTCAAGCTATATCGCCAGAGCCACGTGCCACGTGTACCGCAACGATTGTGCTGCTGGAAAACACTGCAATTATTTTCCGCTACGGCTTAGTATGCTGGCTACAGAGGCACACAGAATAGATAATACGGTATCATGAGTTTTTTATAAAACTCTTAAGATTTAAAATACATATTAAGTTACCCAATAGGATCCACAGATTAGATAAACATTTCAAAATTAAAATTATTATTAAGATAATATTAAATAATAAACATAATTTCGTTTCGAGAATTTTCATGCTTTTTTTAACTTAAACTATATTATTAGAAAAACATGAACAAAGAATAAGGAAACGATATTGTTTAAGAAAAGGCGGCGGCCTTATCTCTCATATTTCAAACATTGCTTTGTCAAAGCCCTTTTTGACTTTTCTCTTTCCCTTCAAACGCTTCCATTGCGCAGTGTGAAGTCTTGCGGACTGGCGATAAGAAGAAAGGACGATGCTTTTTTATATATCAGGCACAACAGCAACTGGTGTACTAAGTGAACACCCTAGCAGAAATGGATGGAGTAGCCACATCTGGAATTGAGACTTTTTCTATATCTTAGATCTTTATTGAAGGTTGAGAGGGTGGTGAGGCGATTTATCCCATGACTGTCAGACATAACGCTTAACGCATAAACGCTTTAATGATTTTGATTAAAAGTTTCTAGTAAATAGAATTGTGTAAGTTAAAAGGAATAGTTTAAGGGTTCAAACGTATTAGTAAAATCTCTTATTTTCTAGAACTAGTAATCTGATTTATAACAGCGACCTTTAATGCACAAGTCTTTTATATAGTTGTTATTGTGCAGTATCTTTTTCGTTTCGAATTAATTAAAATCTACATATATTATAAATTAAAATATAGGTGATATGTTTTTAAACATATTTGATGTTACTCTAGATATGCTAGCTATTGATATTTTTGATAAAATCCTGTAAATAATAGGAAAGCTTTGCCATAGTTTATCGGATAGGTTAACTTAACTAATTTTCATGCTTTCCTAATATTGCCTTAAATAAAAGACACACGCTTATAAAAACATATACATAATAAATATAAAGTTTAAGCATGTGTTTCTTATAAATGTTACCGATAGTTTTACTTAATTCTTTGAAAACCAGATATAGATAATTCCATATTTAGCATATTGGTATGATTAATATCAAGAATAATATATTTCGAACAATCTTTTCAAATCTCAGCATGGTTTCTTTTAATTACGTATGGATGTCACCCTTAAATTCCCTTGCCTAGTATAAAAAATGTAATAACCTCTTCCCTTCGCTTTTTGTCCTAATAGAACGTTTAGGGTGTTGTCGATTGGAGTACGTTCTTTTCTGGGTGCTTTGTATACCCTTAAGAAGAGTATTACTATTAAGTCAGAAGTTTACCTTCACTGACATTCTTGCCATATATATCATATATGTATATCATATATTCAGCATCACAGCAGAGTCTAGATCCGTGTCCATCAATCAGTTTTTATTAATACTGGTCCCAACGACTTAAAGCCATCTGTATTAAACTTTTACATGGAGTATACAATCGTCGTTCAGCTTAATTTCCTAACATATTAAGTGATACTCTTCGCCAGAGACAGCAGGAGAGTACGTACGTACGTAGGTGGTCTTTTTTGGGCGATGGTAATGGGAGGTGCGTCCACGGTATGGCTCAAAATAATTGAAGCATACATCAATGGATGTGGGATGCCACTTTTCAGATGAAGGGGCGTAAGTACCCCGTGGACGCGCACACATATGTATATTGTGCGTGTTTTTCTTTTTCTCCAAAAATGATTTTCGTGTTGTTTATATTTGGTTGGCTGACAAAATGCTTGGTTGGCTGGTCTTGGTCATTGTTGGGCCGTGAGGCAGTCGGGGCTTTAATTGTTTAATGGTTCGTTCTTTAAATTCCCTTGAGGGAACTTCTCATGTGTGAGTCGGCGGCTGTGCAAACTGCTTTTCAAGTGTGATACTTGCACAGCTTTGTTTTAATGGATTAGACGGATTTCTCCAAGTACTTATTATTGTTATTCAATTATTAATGAATAAAATCTTATCTTTATAGATTTGAAAGTATCAACCCCATAGAAGCCATTACGAAGATCGCCGATTTTATCGCGAAATTTTAATTTATTTCGTATGGCAACCAGTGGGACAAAAGAAATTAAATTTAATTTAATTAATTTAATTTTGGGGCCCTCGCTTGTAAACTTTCATCAATTTCCTTTTATCACTTTCCTTCTGTCTTGCCGTGCGAAGTAAATATATAATCACAGCTGATTATTTTTGGCTGATTATTTTTGGCAATGCTATACATTTTTAGTTTACATCATTTATTTTTATAATTTTGTCATTTGTATCTCCGACCCCATTAAGAATATACATATCTTACAGATGTGATAGAAACGATGTTGGTTGTTGGAAAGGATGTTGGTTCCGCCCGAAATTAGCTTCCTCCTTCGTGTTTTATATAAAGTTATTAGCACACAAAACAATTTAGACAATGTAAGTACTGGCTTTAACAGAGTGACGGAGAGATAGTCAGACAGAAAGACAGACGGACTAGCTAGATCGACTCGCCTGGTAATGCTGATCACGAATATCACGGATATCCAAAAACAAAGGGCAACAAAAAATTAAAGCATAATTTTAACTTGTCTAAGTATCAATCTACTACCCTTAAGTTTACATAGACATACACATTAAATAAAATATCTTGTATTATATATTAGACTTTTTTTTCAGTGATTTATGTGTAATTTTTTCACTAATGAATCGAAAGTAACGTCAATATAGGGCTGATGGCAGCGAGCGACACTTGCCACCCCTTTTATTTTGGCAAAATTTGATTCTAATCCGCAGATAATATTTTCCAGAATTTTCTCATTTCACTCGGTTGAGTTTAATGCGATTTAATCGAATGCCTGCTGTATATTAAATGTTATTTGCATTCCGATTTAAAAAAAATAAGATTAATAAGAGAGGAATACGTGAAGCAAAAAACATATACCAATTTAAAATATTTATTGATTTGTTGTTTAGAAAGTGGGCATTATAACATATCTGGACAACAACAATGTGGAAAAATA
>JAEIIG010033524.1:0-34161 GCA_018904695.1 Drosophila parvula | reverse complement strand
AAAAATAACCTAAATCAATGATTAATATTGGCGTGAAATAGTGAATTATAATTTCCTGATTGGTTTCCCTATATATTTACCTGGGAATATGTACCTATGATATATGTTTAGAAACAGTTGTAGGATGTAATATATAATTATATAACTATATATTTATGTCTTCTATATAGCAAAACTTTCAGCTTAAACTCCCTTTATATTAGTAAGGACTTTTTTATAAGTGGAATATTTAAATTAAATATAAAAGCTCATCCTTAAACGATTTTCCCTCAACTTATTATTTATCAAAATTCATTTATTATTATTTATTATTTATTTATTTATTTATTTATTTATTTATCAAAAAATAACCATTTAACAATTACAAATAAAATTAATGCGATGTTTTGAATTTCCCACAACAAACATGACTTTTATTTATTTTTCTTTGGCTTAAATCAATTAACCCGTAATTTTTCCACGCGGCCAAGGACCGAAGGACCAGGCAGCGCCAAAGCTGCAGACCACAAATAGAAGAGCGGCCAAGTATAAATTCATTTTGCCTTTGTTAGTTAGTTTCTCTTATTTAAACTGCCTTTTATAGCTACTCCTAAGTGGAGTCCGTAATTTCCTTAGAATGTGGAAATAATTGCATTAACTAAACCTTATTAGACATGGAATTGTGAATTATACAATTTTCTGATTTGTTGTGGTAGAAGCTTGTAAGTTAATACATTTTTTTACAGGTAGCTCATATTTTAAATATATAACTCCAAAGTAGACACGATTTCTAGTTAAGTATATCAATAATTTATACCCCATTTCATTGTAATTATTTAATTTTTAAAGGATTTCTCCTTCCTGTACATCGGTATCCATCGGATAATGGTAATCGAGTTAAAAATGCCCCCAGTGGTGCCTTTGTGGGCTTAAAGCATTTCCACTTTAATGCATTCTTAAGTCGGGATCCTTGTTAGTTGGATTTTAAATTCCGAATTTTCGACTATTCCGCTGCTCCTGCTCCACTCACTCTCTCTCACTTCTCTCTTGTCGCCATAAATATTTGATGTGACGGCAAACTTGGCGGCTATCAATGGAGCGTGGGGATGGGTTAGGGCTTGATGGGTTGGGATTGGATTGGGTTTCGCTTCGTTTTGTTTCGGTAGGTGGAGTAGGAGGCGGATGTGGGGGCTGGGGGATTTGGCATTGTTGTGCGTAGAAGTATCCGAGGTATGCGGCGTACCAAAACCGGGCATAATCAAAATACAATTGTGCGTGTGTGTGTGTGTGTGTGTGTATCTGTGCGAGTGTGTGAGCATGCACAAACGTTTATTTCTTTCTTTCCTGCGTCCGTTCGTCCTTCTGTCGTTCGCTTTTGGCGTTTGTTTGGAGCACCGAGAATAGAGGGGACAGGGATTGCGGCGACACCTGGAGCGCCGAACAGCTGCGCGCTCTCTCTCTCTGACTCTCTTCCTCCTTTTCCAAGCTCCCTGCCCCGTAAGTATGCTATAAACTGGAAGACTGAGACTTAGACTCAGCCAGAGCTTGAAAGAGAGAGAGCGAGCGAGCGAGCGAGCGAGCTAATGCAAATATGTGTGCCAGCGGAAGTCATCGTAAATTAATTAATTATAAATCGAAGCGATGCCTAGAGATAGCAGCTGAAATTGAAACTGAGCCCAAGAGCGAACTCGATCCTGGCCATTTCCCAAGCCCCCAGGACTAGCATAGTACGCGTAGCTTTCTCCCCCTACCACTCCGCCTTCGTCAGCTGGAAGCTCGGCTCGCTTCGGCAGTCGTCGGTTTTTCAATACGATTCCGTGCCTGGCCCAAGGATTCGCGGCCGTGTCTGGCAGGGACCCAAAACGTTTTCGGGCGCTGTGCTGACAACATCCTCGCAGGACCAACGAGCGGATGGTGCGTCCATGGGCCTCCTGCTCGCTGTATGTGTGTGCAGAAACTTTTAACCGTGTGCGCCGTGTGTGTGTGTGTGTGCTGTTGGTGTGCGCGAGGTGTTGGAAAATTTATTGCAGTTTGAAATCAAAGGGAAAAACTAAAGCCGAATCAAAGGTCTCAGCTCGAATCCGGGCATAATTGAGGAGCAGCCTCTAGAGGCGCTGGAAGGAAAGCTGCAACAAAGCAATACAGAAACAAAAAAATAAAAGGAAAACATGCCACATTCAAAGCCAATTTTTATATAATCAAGCAATAAAAAGCCACAAGAAGAGGGGGGGCCAGTGGGGTGTCGCCGCGCAAAGCGTTTTTCGGGGATCTCGCTATGTGTGTGTGTGTGTGTGTGTGAGTGCAGAAAACATTAACGGCAGCCCCCGTTCGTGTCTGTGTGTAGTCAGGCTATGGTGTGTGAGTGCGGCCCTCTCGTGCTTGAGGCCTTTTTCATAAAGAGGTCAAAACGTTACTTTCGCCTGCTCTGTGTATGTGTGTGTGCGAGTGTGTGTGCTAGCTGTGCCCTGGTGTGTGTGCGCAGAGTTTCCACATTCTTTCTGGCTGCCTTTGCCGTTGCCTTTTTTCGGCTGGTCAACTCGAGAAGAAAGTTTTGCAGTCAGACTTTCGGCTGTCACGAGTTCGACCCCGTTCTTAAAGCGGCCCCGCCCCTTTAAAGTTGCCCCATGATATAACAATTAGCCCCAGGAGGAGGCTTCACACACAACTGCCACACACACACGCACACTGGTCGTTGCTTTTTATACTTTAACTCGAAAATTCGCTTCTAATGGCATTTTTGGTGGGCATCTTCTTCCGCAGCAGCATACTTTCGGGTGCCAAGCGTGGCTTTACCCCTGAATTGCTGTGCAAATTATATAAATGCAAAGTTAAGGGGGGAAAGAAATGGTAGAAGTTAAAAAAAAAACAATTCGAGTCAGAATAATTAAAGAAACAATGTCTTATATTTTAAATATTATTTGTAATTGGAAGAGAAAAATTTGAGACAAGAAATTGAAGAGTATGTGAAAGCCAATTTTAAAGTCATTAAAATATAGTAAAAATCTAGTTAAACCTCAGAAGTAGTAGATCCTAAAGAAGAAAGCAATTTTATAGCATTAATACCCAACTTCAGTATGACTTTACCTCTCATTTAATTATTTATTTAAATACAAATGTCGTTCTTAGAGTTATTTTTCCACAATTTAAAAGATGTACAAGAAAAGAAAGATTAAGATTCTAGAGATGATGTAAACCTCAGACTATCCAGAGATTTCTTCTGCTTAAAATAGAGCCTTACAGAAAATATCAAATGTCCGATGTTCGGCGCTTTTGCCAACAATTTGATGGGGCAATTATGTAAAGCAAAGAAAGCGTAAAAATGTTACGCAATTTGATAAAAAAAAAACAACAAGAAAGAAACCCACACAAACACAAACAAATAGCGGAGAAAAAAAACATAATTAATAACAAAGCCACACGGTTGAATTCTTGGCCAAAACTCTGGCCTACGGCTAAAAATAACAGCGAAAAAAAGGACAAAAAAGGCGCAGGATAATCAAGGGGGATGGTGAGAATTAGCAGGCGTTAGGCAAGGGAGGAGCGTGGAGCGAGAAGGGAGGATGGACTAGGACTAGAAGCAGCGGGAGCTACTCAAAGCATAACAATGAACATAACCGCACATTCAGCCGAAGACCGTAAAAAGCGTAAAAAAGCTGTGGGGAGGGGCGGAACGGGGCGGTGGCGCGGCAGAGTCACCTACTAAACCTAAATGAAAGTAAAAATTGTAAGCGTAAGCTAAAACAACAAACACAGGACAGGGACAGAGGCAGAGGCAGCGGCAGCGGCGGCGGCAGCAGCGAAAGCTAAAGCCAAAGCTAAAGCAAAAGGGAAGCCGTGAGAAAAGCGATAAGGCCCAGCAGATAAGCGGCATCCAGCACGCGAGCGAGCGAGAGGCAGCGTAAAATTGTGTGCGATGGAGAGGGGGGTTGGGGTGGGAGGATGAGGAAGAGGGAGGGAGAGCCTGGAAAATGGCAAAGAGAAAAGCAAAAAGCTGGCCGAAGAGCGTGTAATAATAGGCGTAATGCCTGCCATTTTTATTTTTTGGGAACTATTTCGCTTAGCTATTTAAATACCGAAGCAAAGGAGTTAGTTAGTATTTATTTATATACCGAAATATTTTCAACGGATCTGAATATCAGTACTTATATATATATTTTATACAAACTATATAAGTCTTTAGTTCCTGCCTTAAATATTGCATATTTTAATAAAGCTTAAAATTGATTTTGCTTATATTTTTTTAATGTATTTTTCAAGGCTTGATAGCTATTACTTTTAACACAAAATTGACAAAATAACTATAATTTATAGAGAACGTAGAAAATAAATTTAAAACTAGCCTAAGGAATGTGAAGATATTTATTTATTACTTGTATGTGTAAGTTACAGAAAAGACTGTAGCAGTATCCTCTTCTTGTGTATATGTAACTATCCTATTAAAATACAACTTGGCTAATTATTTCATCCTTTTGATCCATTCCCACAGACACAGGCATCCTTTGAGCCATTGCAGCCATCGAGTGAAGCCATCGAAAATGTAAACAAAAGCGACGCAGGCGCAGCAGTTCGTTACTCTCTCCCTTACTCTTCGAGAGCATAGCAGCCGAGCTTCCAGGCTCGCCAAACTGCTCGGCAGCCGTCGTGCTTTCCAGCCTGCTCGTAGGCTCCGGCCAGGCACAGGCTCTGGCTCGGCTACGCCACGGATTCGGACTAGGACTCGGTCTCCAGCTCACACAACGCCAGCAGAGTGCGCAGCGTGATGTAGTCCAGCTCCGGACTTAGCTCCATACCGCGACGGCCACTCAGGGAAATATTCCTCCACAGAGGACGCAGGATTCGCAGGCGGTAAAGCCTCAGACAAATGGCCAGGAATAGCGGCAGCACCACCAGCAGCAGCAGCAGCAGCAGCAGCCAGAGCAGCGAGCGCAGTAGCAGTAGCAGCAGCAGCAGCAGCAGCAAAAAGGCGGGGGAAAGGCCGTGAACGAAAATAAAAAACCAGGAGGCGTTCCACAAAAAAAAAAAATACCACGAAAAACGGGATAACGGAAAGCGGGGGCTGTGTGCGAGGGGAGTGTGTGTGCGAAAAGCCAAGGGGGAAAATCGCGCCCCGTGGAAATGGAAATGCTGCGGCTTCTGGTGACCACGCCAGCAGCAGCTTCGGCGGAAACAGAAACAGAATCGCTGTCGTCCTGAATCCGCGAGAACCTGCTCCCGAATTCTATCGCCGCTCTCTCCGTTCCGTGTGTTAATTGTTACTTATGTATTTAATGTGTATATAACAAAGTTTGTGTGATACAACAAATGGAACGTGAACTCTAAGCTAAACTCAGTCTAATCAAAAGCGTACAACGACTACAAACGGTTTTGCCAGTGGAAACGATAACACCAAATCAAACCAACCAACAACCAACCAACCAAACAACATTATTCCAACGGGTCCAATGTTGCAGCCAACAACATGCAGCAAACAGCAGCAGCAGCAACAGCAGAGGCAGCAACCAGCAATCGCAGCAGCAGCAGCAGCAGCAGGAGCAGTGGGAGAGCCATTCCCAGCTAGAGATCATGGAGCCTTAGCAGCAGCCACTGCAACAGTAGCAACTGCAACTGCAGCGGCAGCAGCAGCAGCAACAACCAAACGCAATAGCAGCAACTTTTGGAGCAGCGACAACAACATGATGTTGCCCTCTGGCAGCAGCGGCAGCAACAGCAGCAGCAGCACAACGATAGACTTCAACAGTCGTCGGCGACGGGGTCGTCTACGGGAGGAGGATACCGCCTCCTTGATCCTGGCCGAACAGCAGCTGGGGCAGCAACACCAAGCTACGATACTGGACGAGTGTGTACATATTTTCAAGCGCTTAGTATTATTAACCTTAAAAACAATATCAGCAACAACAATAACGAAAGCAAAGACAAGAAGCAGAGCTGCCGCCGCAGAAAAAGCAGCAGCCGCTTCTGCAACATCTCGTGGTGCCTCTAACCGCAGCCGCTGCCACAGTCGCTGCCTTCGCCTGCCGATCTACGGCATCCTGCTGCTCTGCGTTGCCAGCCAGGGATTGGGACTGGGCGATGCCGCTAAGCCCAAATCGGCCAAGCAGCACTACAACAGCAACAGCAATAGCCAGAATCAGAACCAGAACCAGAACGATGTCCTGGGCGGTGTGGGTGCCCCGGTTCAGACTTCTGTCGAGGACGAGGCCGAGCTCCTGTATCCCTTTCAGTCCGGGGAGCAGATGTTCGGCCTAGAGGAGGACCAGGAACTAGAGCGGCAGCAGGAGCGCGACCAGGAGCTCCAGCCCGGCTCCGATGAGGATAATGCGGCCAATCAACGTGGTATCAATGGTGAGTCGCCAACTCTGATTGCAAATATCTCTTTCCAATTCCCATCTCGTGTATGTAGAACTTTGCCTGACTAATGGCATTCGTATTTAAATGAGCAATTGGTTTTCGGGGTGGAACGGGGATCTCTCTCTTGGATTTTCCCACACAAAACTTTCCAGCGAAGACAAATTGAATTTGCCTTGCATATGGGGGGCATCGATGGGTTGAAGTCGGGATGGCGGGTAAAAGTTCAAGGCCCCAAATCAAAAAAAGGAAAAAACCAGTATATATGTGACGTTCAGGTACGAACTCTCATGTGTGATATATTCATTTATCACTCAGCAAAGCCCCAAGTCGAATTCGTAGAAATTCATTGCCAGTCAACATGATAAAGCTGGCGAGCAAAGTTTGATAGTCAAATTATAAAGCTCACTTTATGGGGTATAATTACAGTCGAAATTAAGTCAATAAAAACAAACTTCTTAGCCAGTTCGAGTTAATGGGAACTAAACTTAAGACATTATTGCCTTTGCCTAGCAAACTTAGGTTAAGTTATTCTTTAAGCCAATTTATTCTTTAATTTTATTTCAGTTCGAAATTTAATACAGATTACATTTTTACTATCATAAAATCCACTTTGACGACATTCTTTTCCTATTTTTAGTTTTTAAACACATACAAATATTATAGAAAATCAGATTAAAGAAGTTTTAAAAAAATAAGCATAGAAACAGAGAGCTTAAGACAATCCTATCTGTTTAAATCCGTTTCTGCTTCGAGTAATACATGTTATTTAAACTACACTGCGTGTGAGCAATATTCAAGGTCTTGCCAGTATCATATCCGCCTTTTCCACATAAATTCACAACTTGACATTCAAAGGAAATCAAAGAAAACATGGCTTAACATGGATTCAAGGTTTTAAATCTTTTTTTTTAAATCTTTTACCAAGAACTACATATGTAGATATATTATAGAAACATCCACAGAATAACTTTATAGAACTGCTAGTTAAAACTGCATAATAACCGAGAAATCAATAGCGTTGAAAAGGTTCACATTGAGATGTCGTCTCTTGCATCTGTAAAGAGATTAATTCTCGACCACACACACACTGCGTATGAGCGATATTTATGTGCTTGCATTGCGTATACGTAACGTGGGAAACACTTCATGGGCCGCCGTGGCGAAACAACCACAGTAATTCCCGCAAAACTCATATGCCCAGCGTATACGTAATGTGTGGCGAACATAAATTATCCCGGCCGCAGCATAAGCGACTGCAAAATGAACATAATGGAACAACTGTCTGCAGTTGGCCGATGAAATATATATCTGTATGCGCCCCGGGAGCGTGTAAAAGCACACATATGTTGGAATATATATATATATATACAAGTATTTTTTGCGCCACATCAGCGAAAGTCAAGTCCCCTTTGCACCTTCGCAACCTTTTTACCTTTTGGCCCTGATTCAGCCAGCCTGCCTGCCTGCTTGTCTTTCGAGCTGTGTGTGCGCGGTGCAGTCACATTTTGGCCAACAATTAAACCCGACATTGCACACGGTTTGCTTAGGCGGAGACCCCCGGAGCCATTTCTCATTTTAATGACTCAACTGAGCCGGGTCCAGGTCGGAAAATGCCCAGAAAAAGGGATAAAAAATGAGAGAGAGATGTGATTGCCGACATTTTGGGAAAATAAAGATAATATATCGTCTTTGAAGGCAATATTTTTAAAGGGATATTGATATTATAACAATGTGATTTATTCGAGAAGCTATTGAAAATATATTTTGTACTAGTATTTTTGTATAAAATCCTCAACGATAGCCATAATTTTGTATTTTATCTAAAATATCAACACCATATATCGTACTTATCGATAGGCAATCGTTATAGAGCTCACGTAGGATGATGTCAACGAACAAATCTCGGTATAACTCTGTGCGGATGTTGATGATGTCAAGCCCCCGATAAGCAGTCCTCGGCAAATCCTGTCCAATCCCCTTGTTTGTTTACTCCTCCATGGAACGAGTGCAAACAACAAACAAATCGGGGAGGTACGCTCGTGACACACAAAACTACTCGGAGGCAAAAACGTGTCCTGCAAACTGCAATTGCAATCGCAATAGCAGCTTGTATTGGTGACAGAGCCACCACAAAACGCTTGTTGTGTGTAAATCAAGCTTTAAAATTAACGCAGATTGCTGGAACAAGCGACGGGGCTACGAGCAATTAACATGAAACCAGCGCGAAAAAGTCCACAAAAAGTGGAAATAATGCAGACAGCCAGCGCACATAACTCAGGTTGCCCACCTCCTTCCTCCTACATATAAATTTATATAAATACGTATATATATTTATATATGTTGTATGTGTGTGTGTGTATATATATATATAGGAGAATGTGCACTGGTCTGCTCCTCCAGCGACCTTTGTTCGAAATTTTATATACGAGTATCCTCGCGCGCACATGCTCGTCGTATACAAATGTTTGAGTGTGTGTATTTGCCTTGCTTTTGGCTTTTCTATTTTACCATCGACCCAAATTGCGAGCGCGCTCTCCGTATAATAACAACAAAAATACACTCACACACACACACACACACAGAGTCTTGGCTCTTGGCTCAAAATGTGCCATAAGAGTGTGTGCGGGTGTGTATTTTATCAGAGTGTGTGTGAGGCACACGCAAACGTGGCTGTTAACGACGTTTCAGGCTCTCGACGTCGGCGTTTTTCATGTGGGTGGCAGGCAGGCAGGAGGCGGCGGCGGTTGGCAGGCGCAGACCCTGAAAAAAAGCCCGAAAGGAAGGAGAATATAAAGTTAAGCAAAGACCTCGACCTAAACGGCAGGCGGCCAAAAACTCGCTATTCGTTTGTCTCTGCCACAGTAGGACTCTGTGTGTGTATGCAAACATTTTGAAAAATGATTGAGAAAAACAAAAACAGAGACAGAAACAGAAACCTAAAACGAAACGGCGGCTGAAAACGAGTTGGGAAAGCCCCCACTCAAAGAAAAGTCCGGAAAGAAAAGGAAAGAGGCGAATAAATAAAGCTACAATTGAGAAATTTCGACTAGTAGATACTTGGTATCTATGTGGATTTCGAATCAGTTGTAAAGGCACCTAAAAGTAGCTAATTGCATATTTTTGGACACTTGAATCATTGATTTCAAGTCAGAAATTAATTCATAAAGTTAAGTTAAGCACATTTAGTAGATAGCGGAAATATAAATGTAAATGTAAAACCTTTCTAACTTGATTTGAAATTAATAAAGCTGTTCGGGTTTTCATTCATCAGAAAATAAATACCTTTTAGATCTTTTTATACTAAATATCTTAAGAAGTTTCTCTAGAATAATAATATACTTATCTTGTTTATATAGTTATCAAGAACACGATCAACTAGAATGTTGCCCCTGATCAAGAACAACAACGTCTATACATTATGCTTCATAAAGAGTGGAAACGCTTCCTGCACGAATACAATATAGACTTGTACTCGACCAGTAACGGGTATGAAAAAAAATAAACCGAGGAAACCGAGAGCACGCACAGCGCCTTAAACACAAAATTTAAATCGATAAATCAAAATGCCAACAACAGCCCCAACAACATCAACAAAAGCGTCCTGGCAAGGACGTGTGAGTTGCATGCTAAAAGCCACGAGAGACGATGGGGAAAAAAAATACACCCAAAGAGGTGGGGAAAACGAGTCCGTGTGGGTGGCAGGAAGTCGTTTCCTTCCTGCCGCCCAGTTCGCTTTCGGTTCGGTATATTTTTCTGTGCTTTATGAGGCACAGGAGTCGGGGTTACATGGGGTTCGGTCTGAAATGACAACATTTGGCCGCCTTTTTAATTATTGACATTCCGCCCCAACCCCCCCACAACTGACGGCGGCGAGTGTCCTTCCATTGCTCGTGGCCACTAATTGCCCCTACTGCTGCCTGCCCCCGGGGCCATGTCTGAACTGGTGGCTGTGATTTTGCCAAGGTGCAACACTGACTCAGACGCAGGTGTATCTCCAGGATTTCATATTCCATCCCTACCTGGGATGAATCACAGTTCGTGGGCCCCGAGGGGTTTCGCCGCTGGGTATCAATGACTCGTATTGGTCTTCGTTATCAGCATGATTCACTCAATCCGGTGTTTTGCGGTCACTCGGTGAAAAAAATACTAAAAACCGGTTATAGAATGCAATCCGTAAGATATTGAGTGTCAATCGCGTAAGCAAATCTTTCTCGAATGCTGGCGAACGCTTCGAAAACCTACTAGACCACGTCTCTTGTTTGTTTTTAATTATTCAAATTTGATGCCAATATGTTTATTGGCTAGTTTTAACAGCTTTTCGACAAATTATACACAAATTAGGCAGAGATAGGCATCGGAGCTATAATAGGATCATGTCTCCCACAAATCAGATTAATTAGCTTATCTTATAAGGTTCAAAGATAGTAAATTTGGTTTATAAACAGGCATAAATTAATTTCACTTATCATTTCGCCCAGAAAAAAGATTAGATTCCGTTTGTTTACTTATGGTAATTTCCCAAAACTAAGACTGTATTAGTATTTATGACGTATTAAAAATCAGTTTTCATTCGAAACCGTATCTGGAAATCACCTGTGAATCTTAGACTTCGAAACCACATAATTTGATAAGCTTTTGCATTATAATTTGTGTTTAGAAAAACCTCGGCTGACTCATATATGGGTATACGTTTTAATTTCTGGAATTTCTGACAGCTCTCCCTCCAGCTGGTTCACCATCTACCAAGTAATGTTTCTCAAAAGTTATTAAACTCAGCTCGTGTAATCGTATAGACTTTAAATGGTACTTAAATTTCAAGTACCTACTTGCGGAAACCATTTCATTCTGTAAGGGAATATGTCGTTGAAACTTTGCAACAGATTTTGGAATTTTTAAACGCTATGGCGCAAAAACTTTAACGACGCCCATAAATTCGTAAATACCGAAATTAGTGTAAGAAACATTTCACATTAAAGCAAAGGCTCCGGCTCCTCCGCCCTCCGTAAGGAAACACTAGTAATTTTAGGCGAAATTGGGTCAAGCACATATAGGCATTATAATGCTCGCACTTTGGGCTTGGGCTTGGTCTTGGACCCACAACGGCACGGGATCGCCCTGGGGATAGAGCGGCGCTTTTGATTAGCTAAAATGCGACCCACTCATGTGTGTAGCTGACTGGGGGCTCCGGGGCCGAAACTGTGCCAAGTTATGGTCGCTGTAACTTTTTTGGGAAAGGTAGAGAAGGACAGATCCTGCCAGTGTCGGGTAACCTTCATTGACAGCTGCTCATAGCCGTGATAAACTTTCTATGGCAATCCTTAAGTGCCCCCATCAGTTCGGCTTTCATCCTCCAACCCGCACTGTTTATTGGGCACACTGCGCCAGGACGAACGAGGCGAGGCTCTTCTGGCAGCCTGCATTGATTCAACAGCCACTTGACAACACTGCAGGCAGGCAGAGAAAAATGTAGTGAAAAGTGGAATATAAAGGGAATTTAAGTCGATGAAATTATGCATAGTATGCCCTCCCACAACAAAAATACGATGCAGATAAAGTTTTTGATAGTAATTCAAGAAGAAAACAAAAAAGTTCGATATATTGATGCTGTATTTTTTAATGTTTTAATGTTGCAATATATTGATATTTTGCTTAATATAATATATCAATATCATTGGAAAATGGTTCTAGTAAATTAAATTAAATTGTTTGTGATATATTTCTATCGATATCGATATTTTTATGTTAAATGCGATATCTTTCGGTTTTCGAAAGTTCGATATTTCACAGCTAACGATGATTTTTTATTTATATTTCATATCGGACTAAACCTAAACAAGTTTTGTTTTATTTAAAACATAAAACAACTATCTTGTAGTCTTAAAATCTCTTCATATTACTTTTATGACACCTGGCTTTGTCTTTTTATTGGATTGTCACTATTTTCGATTGACATTTGCACTTGTCTCTTGATTAAAAATTAAGGTATTTTTGTGACACATTTCAGATAATATTTTTCGCAGTGCTTATCAGTTTTTTTTTGCCGCTGGCAGTGGCTTGCATGTGCATTGCACGTTTGGCTTGCTCTGATTTTGGCTGTTTGGCTGTTGGCTGATGGCTCTTGGCTGTTCTGCTCTTGGCTGCTTTACTCTTGTCTGTTGGCTGCTTTACTTTGGTTGTGTTGGGCTGGCTAATCGATTCCGGCGGCCACCTTGAAGCGCTGGACGCTCTCCGCGGAGCGTGCGGTTCGTGCCACGGCACGCTGTCTCTCTGATAAATTAGCAGCTGCTTTCATGGGTCAAAGAGCGTGAAAGCATGCGGACACCGCGGACACTAGAGGAGGCCGGCCGACACGCCAGGGGAGTGTTAAGTGCTAGTGTGTGTGTGTAAGTGTGCGAGTGTGTGTGGGTACCACTTCCCTCGCCACTTCCGCTTTCGGGCGCTGCGAGCGCCCATAA
Source organism: Drosophila parvula (assembly GCA_018904695.1). Lineage (NCBI taxonomy): Eukaryota > Metazoa > Arthropoda > Insecta > Diptera > Drosophilidae > Drosophila > Drosophila parvula. Next base: position 21,379 of record JAEIIG010033524.1, on the reverse strand, counting down.
TGAACTTCCGGCCAGGCGTGCGATTTTTCTTTGACTTTCGCTCTTTGGGTTCCTGTAATTTTCGTGCGTTTGTTCAGCCGTGATTTATGCACACTGATGACGTGGCAGAAAAGTAAAGCTAGTCCAGAAAGCCAGCCCCAAAAAGCCAGCACCAAAAGCCCCTCTGAAAAGCCCTAGTTCACCCGTCCAGTCCCAAAGTCATTCCGAGACCCGTTCTTATCGCGCCCTAATGAAGTTTAACCCCTTGGGAGAGAGAAAGAGAATTTCGCTTTATCTATCAAATAATACTTTTATTGCATTATCAGGCAAAAAAGTGGGGGCACATAAATATTCATGGGATGCGATGCTTATATACTACACAAGGAGTACACATAGTTTGGGGTTGGCCTAGGCCCCAGGCCGAGCGAGTAAGCAATTTTTTTTTTTTGGGGCATGAATTGGAATTTTTGGCAACGAAACGGAATGGAATTTCACTCTTCTCCTGCAGCTCTCGGCACACTTAATGGGTTAATCGATTAGGCCCTGCCGTCTCCTTGGGGTGGCGCCTACTTGGTCACGCGATTCCAGGCGCTGGAGTGTCGCTCCGCCTCGAAGAAGTTACTCAGCGTCTGGGGCAGATTCTTGCGCTTCGCTTCGGTCCCAAAGATCTGCGGCGGCGTGTAGTAGTTACCTCCTCGGGGTGTGGCAGCCTCCGAGGTCTGTTGTTTGACGCTAACTTGCTCCTCCTCTGGGGCGGGATGGGGCGTCACCACATGCGTGCGCCACTCGTAGATGCGTGGTGCCTCTCCGGATGATGGAAACTGCAGTTGAATGCTGGCCCGGCTCACGAAGAGCTTCTCCTGGTTAAAGCTGTTAGCTACTGCGGCTGCCATCTGTATGGATCGGTTTCTACTGGCGGACTGATTGCGGACTGTGAGTGGCGACAGCCGCAAAGCATTCTGGGTTGGCTTTGTTCTCTGGTTACGATTTCGGTTGCTCCGTAAACAACGCGTCTCGGCCGCATGACGCATATCGCGTACCCATTGAATGACTGAGTGCCGACATTGGAGGTGGGAGCGTGCGGCTAGGAGTGGTTATAAGGCTTGTATATCGCGAGGAAAAGTCAGATTAAATTTATCGAAACAAATATCCCGTTCGATTACATTCCGAAAATACTATTTTTATATTTAAGTTTATGTATCGAAATTTGAAATATCGAAAAATATTGCATATTACGTTAAAATATATTTAATCGATAAATCCATATATCTATCGAAATGTAGTTTTTTTTATTTCGAAAAAAATTACAGTTTTAATGCTACGTTGGCACAGTCGAATATATTAAACAGAATATTGATTTATCGAAAAAAAAAATAGCAACGGAACAATTTAGATTTATATATTGAATCGATATTTAAACATTTTCTGCTATCCCTAGATGTTGTAGTAGTCGCATTTATTTAATGTTCTGTATTTATGTTATTAGAGAAATTCTTTATAAATATACAAATATAAGTAACCAGATATTATTATATTCCACAAATTAATTCAACAAAATTAAAAGAATAATACCACATAATGCATGTTTTGTGCCTCCTTACTTTAAGATGAAAGAACTTTCTTATCTCTAATAACATAAGTGAAGAATGCACAAATGTGACATACTTACTAAAACAAGAATTTATATATAGCCTTTCATAATCAACGTGGTTTTTGCTTGATATTTTCTTTGTAACAACTATAGTGACTAAATAACACTTAAAGAAAATCAGCAAATTCAACAATTAATTACCCTTTTTAGTGGATGAATAATACCTTATTTTTATTGACACCAAATGCATTTGGATTTAATTTGATTGGAATTATCACGAGCTCATCTCTGTGATGAAATCACCCAAAGCTCTCTCTCTCTCTATCTCTCTTCCCATAAAAATAAAAGTGCTAAGGAAACCTCCTTCGAGTAAAATAACTTTTACGATCCGCCGCAACTCACCTGTTGGCACGTTAATGCTAATTAATTTGCGTGATTGGGAACGATACCATCTCTATATATCTTCGGAGCTACCACTCAACGACGACTGCAATCGCTTAGTCAAATTGTTGTGCCATTTCGCGAATCGCGATTGACTCTCGGAACTGGTTTCCCCTCGACCATAATAAGTATGTGGAGAGCAGGCCAGCCAGCGAGGCAGCCGCCCACATGGTCGCAATAAATAATCAGAAACAATAAATAATAAATAATATTTAATAGTCATTATTTTGTTACCTCCATCAAGTGAACCCAATAACAATTTGATGATGACCAACGCCAACCGCCACTTCGAGGGGCTCGTGTCTGTAGGATGGTGTATATAGTATGTTCTCCACTAAGTCATGACTCGATGGCGTAATCGAAATGTCGAGGGGATTCATTTTGATACTAGTACTTAATCAATGCAAGATGTCCGAGGAACTAGCCTTGCCTCCAGAGCTCCATGAGTCTAAATGCATGTCCCATGACTAATATAAGACCGTATTGTTTTTATTTTTGTGGCCGGCGCTCGCATTAGTAAGTTTATTGTTCAGATAAGGCGGCAATTATAAGTATATGATTAATTAGCAAAGAAGATATCTACAAAGAGTTCACTCGGCGACTCCTCCAATCTCTAATAGTGCATTCTTCTATGTCTTTATCTTCTATGGATTGGAAGCTCACTTCTTAAGATTCACTTCTCAAATATTTATAAATTAATAAAGCTGCCTGTGCATAATTTCTTATTAGGAAGAATAACTATTTTTAGAAAGGAGCGTTAAATGCAGATGTAGAGCCAATGATTCCAGGGATATATACGTACATCTAGATGCATTTAAATGTGTTTTTAAGATATTAAATACAACTTTAAAAATACATTTATTTGCTGGAATGTATGCCCCTAAATATACTTCGTATTAGACCTTTATTACTTCAAAGAAAAAATATACAACAAAAATGCAAATAAATTGTACTTTTCTTCATTACATTTTAAACCTTTCCGATACAATCAATGTAATCTACATGATTTCCAATATCTCTCCCTATCACGTATCAGATACTTATGCAGTTACCTTCAAGCCACAATTATTTTAATGAGGTATCTTGTTCATTCTCATGCCTTTTACTTCTTGAAATTGTAAAGGGAGGAGCTACCAACAACATAGTTTCACATCAGCAAATTATTACGATAATTAAAAGCGTCTCGATTTCAGCAGAGGTGTCACATATCTCGTTTATTTTTAGCACATTTTAAAGTCGTTATTATGCCTGCAATTAGTACGGCAGATACTTGAATATTTTTAGAGCTACTCTTTTTATTTAATTTTCCAACTTGTATCCTTGCTGCATTGCACCCACTTCAAAGCCATTGACCAACTCATAACTGCCAGGGTAACAACTCAGTCGTGCCGATGATCTAGTTTGATTGGTAGGACACTCACTTCGAAGGGAAGAGTCTACCTCTCCAGATCATGCAACACCCTACCTTTCGACTACACTGAAATCAATTAATATTAAATGCTTACAGAATGGGATTTAAGAAACGGGAGAACAGAAATGCTTTTGAACTAGGAAGCTTAACAAATATAACTTTTATTTTACTTATTTTACGAATTCAAATTGGTTGTTGATTTAATTTAAGTAAAACATAAACGCAATCATTATGTATTAATTATTTTAAATAATTGTATTTATTTATTATTTTGTAACTATTCTTTTTTTTCTGGTGTTGCTGCCCTGAAAATGTGTTGATTTTCAATCGGCAGCGTCGTCACTCATTAAGCATTTGGCCAGTGATTCACTAGAATCATTTTGCTGTGGCTCACGCTGTGCCCCGCCTACCGTCCCTCCCCATCAGAAAGTGGGTGTAGTTGTGGGTGTAATTGTGGGTGTGGACTGAAGCGGTGTCCGTTAGCTGCATGCAAATTGGCAAATTGGCAGGGAGTCCGTACGTCCGTCTGTTCCAAAAACCGGTTGTAGAGCACTTTTTCCTCAGTCAGTCTAACGTCTCAGTTCGAAAACATTGTGAGTCAACTTTGGGGGCTAATTCAGGGGTTTGTTTAAGATGCTCACCTCTATTCCCTACATCAAATTATGAATATAACTATAAATTCTTAAAAGGACATTTCTAAAAGAATTGAAAGAGTAACAATTCTGTTTATAAATGGCCTTAGAACCTTAAATACTTATTTAGAAACCCTAATTCTACTGTAGAACTTGTAGGCTTTTAGTATATACAAATTTCTTATATTACTTATATTATTACTTAAACAAAAAAACAGATAAATAAATTCTTACTTAACAAATTGTTACAAATTGTGCCTTAATTTTTTATGTGAAGCCAAGCCTTCTCCCTTTCATTTTCCTGCCCTTGAATGTGCTACATCACACATTCTCCGTTGGCTACATTAGAACTATGTTACACATTATACATTGGAAAACAAACAAACAAAACTAGACTTGAGATCATGAAACCGACGATAAAAAGATGACTTTTGTGGCTTTCGAAGCTGACTTATAAGAATTGTGTGATTGACATGAATCAGTGAAGCCGGCGATTAAAGTCGCGTTAATTATTTACCCGGCACACACGCGCCAAAATGATTGCTCACAGTGCAAATGATTGTTAAACATTAACATTGCAAACATTTACCATCAACAACATCATCGGCAGTCGAAGTCGAAGTCGGCAGCAAATAAGTGCAATTTGTTAATTGTTGCAAAATGCGCTGAATAATTTTCGAAATAATTGCCGTAAAAATCGCGCACCAAAGACGCCGCAACATTGGCGACAAGGGAGTATCGCCAGTGATATTTCCAAAAGGTCGAGCCACTTAATTGAGGATGTCTAATAGGGGGGAATGTATCCATCCGAATCACGGATACAGGTAGTATTGTCAAAGGTCAGAATAACGGGCAACCAAATGACAAATTCGTCATGAGTGATTCTTCAGTGGTTTTATTTTCATTTCCAGCTGAGCAATTCTTGTTATCAAGCACGTGCCTACGTATTTTTATCCGTATATAATTATTGGTTTTGCTTGGAAATATGAACTAAGTTATAGTGTATATAATAACTAAAATTATTATTGTGAACTTGTTAATCAGTGAACACGTTTTCAAGTGGGAAAGTTTTGTGGTAATTAAATTAGGTAACTGGGTGCTTTTGTTATCATTGTTTCTCAATGTTTAGTAAATAGTAAATATTTGATTAAATTATTCAGCTACAATTGCAGTAATGTCTCTCTCTTATTATCATCTCTTGCATTCTTTCAGTTTTTAACAGGACTTTAAATACACTTCTCCCTCTTTATGATTATAATATCTTTAATGTTTCGTATTTATTTATTAAATTTTGCAGACACGCACAACGATAACTCGACCACCACGAAAACGCCACTATTCCCGAAAGATCTATTCACGAAAGAACAGCTTGAGAACGGCGCTGTCATCCTGCACATCATTGGGGTGATCTATATGTTTGTCGCGCTGGCCATTGTCTGCGATGAATTCTTCGTGCCTTCCCTTGATGTAATCATTGAAAAGCTCGGCATCACGGACGATGTGGCTGGCGCAACGTTTATGGCGGCGGGTGGCAGTGCCCCTGAGCTCTTCACCAGTGTGATTGGCGTTTTCGTGTCGTTCGACGACGTGGGCATTGGTACGATCGTTGGCTCCGCCGTGTTCAACATCCTATTTGTGATTGGCATGTGTGCGCTGTTCTCGAAGACGGTGCTATCGCTAACGTGGTGGCCCCTATTTCGTGACTGCTCCTTCTACAGCATCAGTTTGCTGGTGCTAATCTACTTTTTCCGGGACAACCGCATCTTCTGGTGGGAGGCGCTCATACTTTTCACCATCTATATCGCCTACGTGGCCTTCATGAAGTGGAATGTCCAGGTGGAGACGTGCGTCAAGAAGATGATTACCAAAAACAAGGTGACTCGCGTCCGAAGTACAGATCAACTTATGCCAGCAGTAAGTAGTTGGGAAGTTTTTTTGCAACAAAATCAATTCAGAAATCAATTCAAAAATCAAATCAAATCAGTCCAAAATAAATTCCAACAAAAATCTCTCTCTCTCTATCTCGAAATGTTCTTAATTGAAAACGAAAGTTAACCTTAAGGTTAACAAGAAAAGTAAATGTCAAAAACAATTACAAAAAACGTAAATCAAGAAAATCGTAAAAGAGAAAGCGAAATTAAAAAGCCAAAATTTTGTTTGCCAAGAAAATGAAAAGAAAAGAATCAAAGTTAAAACGAAAACGAAGATCCTTTGCCAGGAACGAAATTTCGTTTTTGATTTTCGTTTTGTGTATGTTTTTCCCACCCCGAAATCACCCCCAATAAATCCCCCAGATCCACCGCCATCTCAACATCTTCACATCCACAACTTCAGTCTCATGCGAGCATTTGGCGCGTGCCGGACCTTAACCAGTTAGCAGGTGTTATTAGTATATATACCAATCGTATATCTTTATGACTAAGGGTCATTGTTGTTGCAATCGTCGATGAAACGTCCATGACTAATGTATCTGAACCGACGCTGCTGCTGCGGCGGCATCTGCTTCTCTTTGGCATTGAAAGCCACTATAAATCTGGTGACAGTCACTCAGATTCCGTCGCAGTTCCACTCAAATTTCACCTGCAAATCCAGAAAACGCTCTCCTTGACCCACTATTGATTTTCGTTACGATTCGAAATCGAACTGCTCATCTATATGGCATTTCTAGATCCATCTTTAAGTTTTCTCTGCTAGGAAAAACCGGTTTCTGGATTCTACAGGGAGCGCCTAATTAGAAAAAAACCTATCGTAAAGCTAAGACCAACCGGTTTAAAAATATTTGTATGCATCGATTGAGCATTTTAGATCCTCGAACATCAATTGAAATATTTCTGAGCTCATGCAGCTTTAAATATATTTCCAGTTTTTAAAAAGATATTCGAAAAATGCAGCTTAACGGTTGGTTTGCTATCCAGTTAGAAGCTATTACGATTATGTTTAGGAATTTTTCAGATACATATGGAAATATTTTTTTGTAGAGGCACGTCTAAACCGGTTTGGAGATATTTTTTCAAAGATTAAGTGTTTTAGATATAGCTTTGATCGATTTCAAGACGTGATGATAGTCCAGTTTTGTGAAATCATCTTTAATAAGTATATATCAAATCAATTTCAAGTCATGATGATATTCAAATGTTACGAGATATTTTAAAAATATAAGGAATCTTCCAGAATGCAACTCTGTGGGGTTAATTTTAAGATATCTACATTCGAGAAAATTATATATGTACTAACAATAACTCCAATAAATAAATCATGTCAATGAATTGTTAATATCGAATGTTAAATCCCTTATAAAAATATTAATAAAGCCTGTTAACTGATTAATTCTGACTGCGTTGCACCTCCACGTTCTGCTAACTTTTGGATCATTATTATATTATTATTCTATACTTTCATGCTATCGAAATACTCTTTCTCTTCTATCTTATTCACTATAGTTCGACTTCTGTTTTCTACTTTAGTATTAGCTTCGATTTCATTTGTTAGTCCAACGTTTGATTTGCTATGCGTCTGTCGACTTGTGTGAATCCACTAAACTCCTTTCACTGAACATTAAACCAGCCACTAAATACAGTCAGCTAACACACACAACACACCCACTAGACACACACCCAGATACACTCACACACATTATACCTACACAGAAAGAACTCTGCATGCAGAAAGAAACCTTTTTTGCACAGACACACACACTCAGCTTGAACTTGGTCTTGATCTCCAGTCAAGACTCGAACCTGATCGCATGCTGCGCGAGTGAGAAAGCGAACATGAGTGTGAGGGAGTGTGTGAAAAGGAAACAGAACGAGCTATCTGTACGCATGCGTAGAACAATATTTCTTATTTTCTTAATGTAGTCCATGCTTATTGCTCTGTAAAACACATATTCCATAAGCACACAACCTTAGGCAGCCTCATGTTGAGTTGGCTAAACAAAATATATATTTTTTAAAGCGAATCAAATGTGTTTGAATCAATATTAAAAAAAAATTAAGATAGTTATTGAATAGGCTGAGTTACAAGCTTGTCTGAACCTTTTTCCCTTTAAGGTCCCCCTGAAAATAGGCAACGGCTTGAAAACAGAAATGATTGGAATTCTTGTTGTAATACATTTTGAATTAGAAAATGTATCCCTAGATATTTCTGACAATCTAAAGACTTTATCAAAGAACTGTCATTATGAAGGTCAAGCTTGATAGTTTACCAAATAAATTGTAGTATAATGACAGAATATTTAAACACGTACATTATTTATTGACTTTTTAAGGCTCTCAAAAAATAAGGCAATATTACCGGAATGATACCTTACCTAATAAGGTCCCGAAATCTAAAAAAAATACTCCGTTTTCAACACAGAACTTCCACCCATTCTTTTCTCAAAATAAATAAACGATCATCTTTCACAATTAAATATACATTATTTATTCAGCTTTTATCGTATAAATAGTCTTATAAATAGACGTATGTTTCATACGAATAAATGTTTGTTTGCGTTTCGATAAGCACACACAGATAACAGTAGCAGTCTTATGATAAATCTATAAACTAAATATAATTCACTAGCTAAAGAATTGAATTCACTAACTGGAATGAGTTGTTTGCCGGAATGTGTGCAGTAATTGACTAATTTCGTGGTTTCTCGATTATCTATTCGATCTTTGGGCAGTTGCTAATACTTGATGCGGACTGTCACATTAACTACCTCCAAATGGTTAATATAATTTGGTAGTTCCTGTGCGGCGATTGGTGTCTACACCTCTTCAGGTCTGGGCATCAGAACCTTGGGTGACATGATTACGCCGTGGCCGTAATGGTTCGGCAGCGTGGCACTCTTCGGGATTAGTGGCACGGGTGGTGCACTCCTCAAGCTCGGATTGGGACTGGGATGGACCTGGGCCAGCTGCTGGTGTCGTGGCAAAGTGGCACTCTCCAGGCGCCGCGTCTCGTGCTGGATGTGTATGCGCGCCAGGTCGCTCTCGATGAGCAGCGGATTGCTGATGGTTCGGATCATTGGCGGCGGCGAAGAATGCTTGCCCTTCTTCCTCATGGAGTCCACACTTTTGGTCTTCCTTAACTTTCCGGGCACGGAGTCCACCACATCGACATTCTCCAGGGAGACAGGCTTGTAGTGTGACTTCTTGGGGAAATGCGCCTCAGGATCCTCCTTGGCATGCTTGAGGTCGTCCCACATCCGTATGTCGCACTCCTTCAGCTTCATGTAGATAAAGATGACGACCCGATAGAAGATCACGTATCCAATCATTAGGCAGAGGGCAAAGGTGCAATGATCGCCCATTGAGCTAATGAGATGATCGGCACTAAATTTCACGATGTCGCGATCTTTACAGAACTTGTAGATGTACGGCGTGAGAAGCATCCAGTATACGAGGACCGTGATCAGTTCGATAATCCTTTTCTGAAACATTGTGGCGGCGGTTACTCGCGATGCGATTCGGTTAGAGATTCGTAACTAAGTGAGGTTCGCGCGCGCTTCGCCACTATATATAAATACTTGGATTACAACGAACGCCGACCGCAACCGCAAGCGGAGCCGAGCTTAAGCCCGGGCCTCGGCTCTCTCGACTGAGTGCATCCGATTCCACTACTGGCCGATCCGATCCGATCAGCAGGTTATCAGTGGATATTATCACTCGCTGTTGTTTACTACTAAAAACCAAACATGGAGCGTAAACAAATGCTGGGCTTGGGACGTCACAGTACCAGGAATATTTGCGCCATTTCTTGGAACTGGTTTCAGGGTACCCCCAGCTTGGCAGGTTGACAGTTCTTCCGATCGAATATTTGTATATAGATATTGCATTATCATAAGCAAACAGGTTGAGTGACAATATCGGAGTTTGAGTGTGTTTGCGTCGCGGATTTGCATCTCTTAGATCGCTCAAGGTGAAATTTCGAGCTTGAGTCTCTTGAAACTTGAGTCTTTTACGAATTACTGTCTGTGTGATTCATGCTGGACTTAAATAATTCATTATGTGATTTAAGCGCTTTGGAAACGAACGTAATTTGCCCCTTGAACAACGTCTTTGTCTACACCGATCGGTGATGAATTTTCGAGATATTTTATAATAACATTTAGCGTGATTTCATACAAGACAGCGGACTGCAGCTAATATAGAATTTGTAGCTAATTGCAGTGACAAAAAATGAATCAAGTCTTCAAGCTGGTTCAAGGTGAATAAACCTGGCCAGTGAGAGAGAGTTCTTTTCTGTTAGATTTCTCCCTTTCGAGACATTGGATTTCGCAGGTGTCTTGAATTTTTTCGTCAGTGGATGAGTGAGTTAGGCTGAACCGTGAATGAGTGTGATCGGAGGTGAAAACCCCGCCATTAGGTATACAATCATGACTGGGCATTAATTAGCATTATAATCAGCTCGGGGGGTAGTTCACCTGGGCACGAGCCACTTGTTAAGACTTGCCCTACACCTGTTCGCTTCCACTTCCAGTTCGAGTTCCAGTTTTATGAATGGGGGAGTTACGAAAGACACGCTCGCCAATCTCAGAGACTCATTTACACCAGTTTGAAGTATGTATATAGAGTAGACAGAAAATATAGTATATCAGGTACCAGGCCAATTATCATATCGTTTCCATTCATTCATTAGAGTCCCCATTAGTCACCATTCTCCTCATATCGTATATAGTACACATTTTGGATACTCTCGTAGCTATAAAGTTAGTGCTTGCAATTGCATTAGTTAAATCCACCGATTCCGAATCCGTATCCGTATCCGTAACCGAATCCGAATCCGAATCCGAATCCCTCATCTGCCTGCGCTTCCTTCGCTAATGTGCCAACAATTAATTCGCATCGATTGAAAAACGTATTTTTTCAGTTTCAGTTCTCTGACAAAGTTTTTCCAAATGTGTTTTGTGTTTTATCTGTTTCTTTTTGATTATAGTGAAGGCAAAATGAAATACAACAAAACTTCCCACTGCGCTTTGACAAATATCAAATACAGATATATCTTAAAAAAAAATATATAAATATATACAAAGAAAAGAAAGAAAATAAAGTCATAAAAAGCTTGTATGTATTAAAAAAAAAACAACCCCAACAAAAATTGTTGCAACAGACAAACAGAAAAAATTTCCAACGAACCAAAAAAATATATACGAAAAAGTGTGTGTTCATCAATTCGTTTCTTCTTGTTTTCCCTCATCCTCGAACTTATATTATTTTGATTTTGTAATATGTATGTACTTGTAAATATATGTACGACTCATGAAGGTACTTCCAAGATCGATCCTTAGCACCAACTACTACTTCTCTCCTTCTGTAAATATAAATGAACGCGTTGATTGACTTGGCACCGATCGATATGTTTATTTTGTTGCACAAAAAGAAACCTTCAAAAACTTGTTATATATAATATATTTCGTACTCCTCCAAACATCCACCTTTGACAGCCCAAGTCAAAGAGCCAATCGAATGTAAGTTCCAGACTGTCGATCTCGCTCTGATCCCCAGACTGTACAATATATATTCCCTAGATCAGCTGCACAGTTCGATCGAAAGTGGTCCGTGTATCGTAACGTATTGTGTTGGATGTTGTGGTAAACGGTATTACGTCTTTTTATCTTTTTTTTTCAACATTCTATGATTTAATTTAGTTTTTGGTTTATTATTTTTAATGTTATTCTATTTCCGTTCAGATATTGGCTCCCCAACTAACTTGCACTTACCGATTCGATTAGTTTTTAAGTCACACACCAACAACAACAATTACAACAATTACACCAACAGCCTACACCAATAACAACAGCAACAACAACAGATATCACAACAACCAGAACTAAACTACAAGAACAACAGTAACATGCGACAGTTGAAAAACACCCCAAAAAAAGCTACACTCAACTTGTAAATTTATACAAATTGCAATAATAAACTTTTCTTCTTCTTCTTTTCACCTTTTTCTCGAAATATGCTTACCATAAACCAAAAAAAAAAAAACAATATAAAAAAAAACTACCAAAAAATACCAAAATGAACATTACACCGCTCTTTCGAAAAAAATACCACAACTCGAAAAATCAATCGAACCAAAAAAAAAAATAATTCAAATGTTAAACCCCAATCCGTTATCGTAACCGTAACGTAACCGTACGCCGTTATGGTTACCGTCAACCTTAAAAAAAAACCCAACGCCACCACCCACTGTTCCGTTCCGTTCCTTCACCTGCAGGGTAATGCGGCCAACTCATCGGAAACATCGATGGCCACCCAGCCGGGCGGCTCGGTGACATCGCGTGCGGCAAGCGAAACGCGCTCGGGTCCGCCGGGCTCGAGCAACGCGGGCGCCACAGGTAATAGCAGCGGCGGGGGCGGCACCTCGGGTAGTACTCAGACCGGCGCCAAGTTCCGCCACGGCCTGTTACAGCTAATGATACACACGATAGATCCACTACACGATGGTAAGTCCGTTGAGTTGCCACAGTGTGTTTTGCACAAGTAAAGCCAACCAAAAAAATGCCAATTGCCAAAAAAAAAATGAAAGTAATAAATAAAAAGAAATTGGCAAAAAAAGCAACTAAAAATCCCCATAACGAGATCCTTTGAAATTCCCCGCTTACCGCATCAACCCAAGTCCGCAACTCCCCGGAGGTCCTGAGGCCTCTAGTTTCCATTTCCCAAATCCCAGTTCCAACTCCATTTCCCCAACTCCATTAGCACTGAGAGAAAAATCGTATGATCATTAAGGAAAATAAACAACATCTGAAGGACTACAGTTAAAAATTTTATTTGGAGAACTAATAAATTTAAAAAACATATTAAAGCTGAACATTTCCATAAAAGAAATTACAGTAAACTAATTTTTTATAGTAAAAAAAATATTTCAAAAGGTTTATCTTGAATTCCTAAAAATAAATCACGTTTATGGTAATCTCTCATACGCCTTATTGGTTATTTAAATGTTGAAACATATAAAATTGTGCGTACGGGGCGTATGAGTAATTTTTGTGACACTCATTTTGAGTCGGTATCGCTTTGTCCTAAATTTAAAATAAATTTTTATGATGTTACACCCTTGATAAATATGTACTTCTTAAGCGTTATCTAAATATTAACGGAAGTGATTCAGAGTTTAAAGTTTTAAATGGATTTTTCTATGACAAACTGCCTTCAAATCAAACTAAAAATAAATGAAACCTATTCTGACTTACGATTTTTTGCCTCAGTGAACTCCTAGACCACCACGCTTACATCCAAAATAAGATAAATATACAAATGCAATATAACATCAAACTCTACTCTACTATATACTATACTATATATACTCTGTACCTGTACCTTTACCTGTTATCTATATCTCTGTTCCAAAAAGTACAAAATCGTTCTATTCAGTTTTCGTTCTACTTTTTTGTTTCGTTTGTTTCCTTCGGAACTCTGTATACAATTTTCTGTGTTCTTCTAATTGGATGTTTGACTTGCCAGCCAGAAGTTACTTTCGCTCATCCTTCCACTTCTGCCGCTCTCTGCCCAATTACTATATCTGTATCTGTATCTATGTCTATGCTCCGATTTCCACTTCCATTTCGCTTTTACGTTGCGTTGTTGCCCTCAGTTCCGTTCGGTTCTTCTTTTGCCTCGGTTTTCTGTTTTGTTTTTCTTTCAATTTGGTTTTAGCTTTCCGTTGCCTTTGGTTCACTTTTTTAATGGCGACCTTGGAGCCACTTACCTAATTAGCACGCCAGGCCCAGACGGAGCGTCGACGCGAACTAACACCAAAAAAAAAAAAACAAAAAGCAAAAAAGTAACAAAAAAAAAAAAGAATAATAGGAGGGAAAAGTAGAGCTAACGACAGAGACAGGGGCTGGCTTCAACCCTTCCGTTTTCACAGGAAGCCAAAGGTCATCACGATATCAATATCCCCCCACACCTTAACAGGATAGATTCTGTAGTTCTGCAAAGTTTCCAATCAGCTTGGCCCCGATGACTTTCCACCATTGATTTGGTATGGATTAGGCTCTCGGCCGTGTATCTACGCATGAAAAATGTGGAAAATATGTAGGAAGGCCTCACTATCGGTGTCGTTGCCACGGCAATGGCCCACAGCGAACCACGAACGAATCCAGCACGGAGTCGGATTTTTCGAATCGGAATGAGGCAAGTCAGGGGCGTGCTCGCCAAGGTTCGCAGGTGCGAGGTGTTAGAATTCGTGTAGCTCCAAGTGGGCCTACCTCAACTCGCGGACAGGTGAAAAATCGCTGGGGAAGGTTCTGTTCGCATCGAACATGTCAAATTGTAGCGCAGCCTTCACCTTCAGATGCCAATCCGAATCCAATTGAAATTATATATATATTTATATAAAGGTTCCCATAAATCGATCGATTTGTCAGATTTCATTCTAAATTTAAATTTAAATGCTTGATAGCTAATTAAATCAAAATCAAAGGGAATAACCTAAATATTAAAATATTTATAGGTATTTAGAGGATAGCATTCACGAGCCAATTAAAATCGAATTAAAATTTTAAAAGCTCTAATTTAGGTGATTTCCTGTGTCAGTTTTAAATGTAAATAAATAATAGATAATAAAGAGCACACCGCAAATAAATTCTCTACAATGGTTAAAGGTGAAATAAAAATATGTTAGGCCTCAAAGATAAAGAAATTCAAAAAACAAAGAAAATGTATTTAATAAATTCTAAACACTTAGTTCTCAAATCGGTATTTCCACCAGATTAGTCTGAAATGAATCGCTAGTTGGTCCCTAACAATATAACGTAATTAAAACAATTAAAAATGATTAATTATATTATCTAGAATATATTACCAATCACATAATCCTGTCAACGCCAACACAGAATGCAGGGCTCTGTAGACTGAAATTCCCCATGTACAAGCCACGAAACCGTTTACCATTAATTGATTCAGTTATCTCTATAACCCAAAGTGGATATCGTTTGTTAGTTCAGGCAGGTGTGTGAGGGGGGAAGGTCTTACAGGTGTTTATTCTTTCGCCTTCAGTTGCTAATGCTTCACCGAAATGCTATTTACTGATTTATTTTCGGCTTTGTTTTTCATTTTTGTTGCAACAAACAACAAAACCAAAAGAATGAAACAATAAAAAAAAGAAAACAAGAAAATTGAAACAAAAATAACGAAAATATTTTATGTTGTTCAATGTCAGTTTGGAGTTACATTTATACCAATATCTATATATATATATATACATATGCGTTATATATCTTAGAGCCTAGAGAGATTATCATAAATTCCTAGAGTTTGCTGGCGCAGTTCAATGGCACACGTACCAAGTACTGCCTATACTATATACTATATATATTAACTTAATATATGCCTGAATACTAGTACCTATGCCAAACGACTGCTGCTAGATTGAGTTGAGTTGAGTTGAGTTTGACGCGTGACAAAAACAAAACAATTTATACTGTACATATTGAACTATGCGTTTTTAATGTTGTATGTGTTAAACGTAATGATTATCGTAATTGTAATTGTAATTGAAATTGTAATTAGTTAGCAACTAGTACAATTGGCTCGCAGCAATGCTGTTGCGCCCGGCATCGGGCCCCAGTCTCAAACACAATGAACACTATACACCCATCCACACTACACTCAACACACATCCGAGTAGATAGAAAACTATTGAATTGAACAATTAACGAGCTCCGGTGCATGTGCGACTAGTCGAGCTTGTTTCAGAGGCTGTTTTTGCATAGGTCCGATCGCTTTTTTGTCACTGGAATGTTCGTCAAAAATATTGTTTACTTATGTGTATGTACTGTGCGTTATGCTCGTTGTATGGGAATTGTGTTTTTGGGCCTCTCCGCCGCCTGGAAATCCGGCCAAGAAGTGGCGGAAATCATTGTCACAGAACCTTGATTTCGTTTAAAGAAAATCCAGTTGCCAAGTGGCTACCAAGATCACAGCTCCCATCTTAAAATATAGTCATGCCTTTGCTCTCAGTTCTCTGAATGAGCATGTTCTTCTCTAGGTCTGTATATTAAACGAAATATAAAACGAAACGATAGGATAACGATATTAATTAGAGATATAAATAGTGACTTAAGAACCCCTTCATAAACACTCTCAAGCGATCTATAGAAACGTAAGCCTTAGCTTAGTTATAAGACCAACGGAATCGTGTACATATATACACACATATGTATATGTATATAGCTAGAGCCGTGCTATAGAAACGGGGGTCTCTTCAAACTTAGCCATCCCCTGAAAGAGATAATGTAAATTCAAAAAGCAAACTTCATGCCGTTCATTGACAACAGAAAAATCGAATCGAATTAATTTGAATTGAATATCGAAAAGCCATCCGTAAACCCCCGCCGTCCGATCCCTTTAACATTATCATGAAAACCAGATCGAAATACTTAATCAGCTCTTAGTGCAAAACACAAGTTAACACTCAATAGATCGAATCGTATCGAAGATTTCGATTCTGATACTGAGACAAAGTTAGACCGATTAACCATGAGCCTATGACACGGTAAATATCAGTAGTGATCTCTAGCCTAGTCCTAGTTACTATATCTAGTCCTAGTCGTAGTCCTAGTCTGCTCCCCCCTTCCGCTCTCTATCTCTCGCTCTCTCTCTCTCTCTATCTCTCTCTGCTCTATTCTGTCAAAACCCCCCTCAATAATAAAAAAAAAAACGAAAACTTTAGACTAGACTTTATCCGTTAACCCCGTAACTGTCTCAAGCAACCTCCAAATGCTGTCTCGCAACCTGACATCAACATTTTGTATAAAATATTTTCAATATACATATAGACATATATTTGCGTATATGAACGATCCAATCCAAAACAAATCTCCCCAAAATGAATTTCTTTGTAAATTAAAAAGCTCTAAGAAAGAAAACCAAAACTAAAAATCTGAAAATGAAACTCGTAACTGGGTTAATTCGTTTATTTCTGATTTTAATCGATGCAATTTTATTCTTTCCTTTTTCTTCTTTTTTTCTTTTTTAATTTTTCGCAAAAAAAAAAACAAAACCAAAAAATATCAAATCAAAATAATAAAAACACTTGGATTTTGCGTTCAAAACTCAATTCGTTGTGTGTCAACAACAAATCGAAAACCGAATACCGTAACCGCACACACACTACTCTACAACGACAACAACGCTACTCTAATCTAAACACCACCAACACCAACACCACAACACACACACACACTCGTGTTTTGTGTAACCAACAAACCAAAAAAAAACAACAAAAAAACACTGCATTTTTTATCGATTTATTCGAAAACACTCGCAAAAAAAAAACCACACACAATTACAATGACAAAGATGATGTTCCAGGCAAAGTGGACGAGAAGGCGACACAGCTCCACGCCATCGCCTCGCTGAAGGTGCTGCTGGATGCCACCAAGCCGCAACGCGGTGGTGCCACCACCTCGGCGGCCAATCACGTCAAGATCAACCTGAAGGAGACCACCATCGGGGATCGTCCCAACGGGAATATCGACACCACCCTCGACTCGGTAAGTCACTGCCGATGGCCCTCTATATCGAGTACGCTGTGCTAATGAAATAATATTATATATGATGCTCATGATTTTCCTTAGGCATGATTTTCAGTTTGGAATTTCTTATTTGAAATTATGACTCTTTTTTCGTTTATTATTGTTTTCTTTTTCGTTTTGTTTTGAAAAAAATAAAAACTGATTGATTGTGTCACACAAAATGCGCTGCATTCTTCATACAAGCGACTAAATGAAAATTCAGGCAATTTCGGTCATCATATTAAGGATAACTTTAAATAACTGTTGATAAAGCCAATTCGTTCGGGGAAAATCTTTTTTTAATATCGTAATTGAAATGTCGTAAATCGAATATCGTAATATCGTAAACTACAACGTATCATCGTTTGTGAGTTGTAATTTGTATAAAAAATGCATAAATGCCTTCGATTAAAAATTTCGAATATCGTAACTGAATATCGTAAATTACTAAAAATCACTTTAAGCAAAAAAAGAACGGATTTAAAATTATAAATAAAGTAAAATCGGATAGCAGGGATATATATTTCTTTAACTCATTAAAAACTCCTTCATAATAATCGTTAATTAGCATTTAATTGTTTTTTCCCAAGAACCAAGAAATACCCCCGAAAAAACCGAAAAAGAAAACAAAACCCGGAATAAGCAAATCCAATTTGATGTATTATCTAGTTTTGCCAGACAGGCAGGGTTTGGAGACCAGTTCAAACGACCTACAAAAATATATACACACCATTTTCCAATTCTAGCTGTTGGCATGTTTCCTTTGCATTGCTAATCGATTGATTGATTGATTGATTGAGCAAACTGATTGGTTAACCGATTGATGCAACGTTTGAACTGATTCTAAACTGAACCATGGTGTGTTTTTGATGTCCTTACCCAACCTCCACATACAAAATTATATATGTTTTGATGTATACTCTTTCCCTCTCCTTTCATTTTGATGTTTTCCCACTGGTGTTTTTAATGGCGATTTCATTACCAAAAGTGTCAATTGCATAAATATAAGTGTGTTTAGGCAGTAAGTCAAGTCCGCCCCGAAGAAAAATAAAATAAAACAAAACAAAAAGAGAATTTATACGAGAAAGATCTGTCTGTGTGTTTATGCAACGTTTATGTGTGACTTTTTTATGGATTTTCGGTTTACTTTAACTTTGACTTTAACTAAACAACGATTTGTGCCCGAATTCTTTCCATTCAACTGTTCAAAAAAATAAAAAAAAGCCACCCACCGCCCACAACCCATCCCCACCCACCACAAACACACACACACGCTCTCTCTCTCTCTCTCTCTCTATAACACGCCTCAACTCCACTCCCCTCTGTCTTATCCTTTTTGGTTTGTGTATGTTTATCTCTGCCACCCAACGGAGTACCTTCATGGCCACATCTATCCATCCATATCTATCGAATTATCGAACTATCAATCTATTCTACCTATTCTATCAATCTATATCTCTCTGTGTGTGTTTTGTCTTGCCCCAGAATAAGAAGAGCTAATTCGGAATAGTGAAATTTTTGCATACTCGTATACTCGTACCGTATGACCCATTTGGAACTCATTTGCTTTGTGTCTTTTACCTAATTTCGTTACTCGTACCTAGCGTTGAACCAACCACCACCACCTAAACCACTCCACCACCGACAAGAACAATATAATACAATAAATACCGAACAATACCGACAAGGGGAGAACCCCAGTCATTATTGCGCCTCGCATATTATTATTTCCATTCATATTTCATTGATGTGCGAAGCCAGGCGATGCGATGCAGTCATTCCAATGCAAAGTAGCTGCGCCCAAAACCACCGATCACACACCCACCGACCGACAGTACCACACTCCCCAGCGAGTGTTTGCTCGTAAATCGCTTATATTCTCAGTTAAAGGCAGCATTTTTATGCATAGGCGCAAGCACTTGGCTTGGCCCCCAATCAGCTAAAGCTTAAAGCAATCAGTATTTAATATAAAGAAAAATCAGCCAAGGCAGCAACATTAGTAGCATTGCATTCCGGATGCTCATTGAGAGCACAGCCCACTTTATACCTTGCAGAGGCTCCCAGGGAGTTCCGTTCCGGCATTTATTCGTAATGATCTCAGCATTAGTCTATGGGAGCCGCATGAAACCCCGATGTTGACTACATCAATTTTCACTAACTTTTTAATCGCAAATATCGATAGAACTTATGCAAACAAATTTAAGGAACCCATATTCTTTTGAATACGATGGTTAACAATAAATATATCAGCTTCTTAGTGACTTATTTTAATATCGTTAATAAAATTTCACTAAATACAAGTCTGTAGGGTAACAAATCGACATTAAAATACGAAATCTTATGATTATGTATCAATTGATTAAGGAAATATCGATATAAGTAAGCATTAATGGTAAAATAAATCCATAATGAAATGTTTAATAAAGATTCCGATAATATAAAAATGTTGCCATCGATTTTCTGCAGCTCCTTTAATTAGTTTTTATCGTAATCGAATTCTAAAAATTTTACATATCGATAACGAATTCACATCGAATTTCTGTGACTCTAATACTTAGTTTTTGTGTCGGTCTGTAAAAAAGTCAAGGTTCTAATTACCCTTTCTACGTCCATCTGCAAGGGTGTTCAGACTTCGGCTCGCCGAGGATAATCCCGCTTCCTAGTTGATTCTTAATTACATTTTTTTTTTCTGTTCTTGATTTATGCAAAGATCACAAAGCAAACAAACAAAATTCTGAGGTGCTGACTCGCCTCAATTACCGCCATCGTTATTTAAATTCGACTCACAATTAGACACAACCTGGCTGGCCCCGCAGGCCGCTTTAAACCGATTTTTTTCCGAGTTGGCCCTCGCTCTTGAAGATGTTTAAAAAGAAAATCCCTCTACACAAAAAAAAAAACAAATTGTGTTTGTGTTTCAGCTCTTTCCCGCTCCGTATGTGTTTGTTACGTAACCCCCCGATTCCCTACACCACTCTTCTACACATTGCGAACAGTCTTTCCAAAAAAAAAAACTATCTATCTATCTTTCTGTCTAATCCCCCCAAAAGTCTTCAACTTTTTACCAACCGCTTAAGTTTTAATCAAAGTTTTATTTCCATAACTGATCTGATTGTGAGAAGTTGGCCGCAGAAGAGGCGAAAATGAAATATTTACTTATATAAAAATACTTGCCCCATAAATCTATATATATATATTGTATTGTATATCTTGAAAAATCAATCTAAAGCCATCGTTGAGTGGCCGACGTCCTAGCTGGATTGAGCAGAGGGTCAAAATTCAGACACGCAAATTTAGCATCAAAGTTAGTTTCATGAACAATTTTTATTGATCTCTCTCTATCTATCTTTCTCTCTATATCTACCTATCTTCGCTCTTCTATATATTGCATACGATCTTTATCATTTCTAAAAACAACCACTACTATATATCGTAAACAATGGAAGTGTTGTTTTCTTTATTTTCTAACTAAATAACAAAGAGAATATCGGACAAAAAGCACGCGAATCGAACACAGAAGCTCCTTGGCATTGACCTCGTTTGAAGCGAGATTCTAGTTTGAATATATGTGAAATGTTTATATATTTTATTCCAGATTAAAGCTAAAGACCATACAGATTCTGTTAAAATTTGTTAAACATTTTTATTTTGGTATTTACTTATCCATAAAACATGTGAAATAAACATCTTAAGATGATTATTTCAATTTTAAAGTCCATTAATGGTTTTCTGATAGTTTTCATTGATTAAATTAATTCTTATAAATACGTAAAATTAAATCACATAAAGTCAAGGTGATGATTAATGATAAT